>JARQOD010009482.1:0-31209 GCA_033576555.1 Oophaga sylvatica
GGTTTCCCCCAAATTTGTGGTAAATCCTAGTATAGCCGGACATCTTGCAGCACAAGGGTAGCAATGACCTCGCTGAGAACCCTTTGGGTCAAGATTTCGGTCTCAAAGCCACGCCGTCAAACCAAACATCAAGTCCGGATGACAAACGGGCCCCTGAGTCAACAAAGTCCGGTAAGAGGGAGTGGAAAAGGAGGTCCCCGCCAACAGCGACATTATTGTCGAGAACCACAAACCCTTCTTGGCCGCTGGGCTATCAAAATAGCTGGATTCTCCTATCGATTCCGACGCGTACTGAGGAATAAGGTATCGGGGGGAAAATACATAGATCAGCTCGAACTGTCCCACTGGCCCAGGCATCCACCGCCACCCCCCGCCTTGGGTCCTTTCCTACATGAATGTCGGTACTTGGCATTGTTTCTTATTTTGTTTGTACATTTTTCTTATGCGTTTAATTGTGATTCGTAGTCACTGAGAAGGCTTTTCTGACCGAAACTTTTGGAGATACACTAAAAAAACTTTTAAGTTGAGTGCTTAAGCCTTTTTCATTTTATACCCGGTTGGGAACCTGAATTTAAAGCACCGTTTTCAGTTGTGTCACGGTTTTTTCTTTCATTATTTTCCATACGTGATTGCACACCTGGGGTCATTCCACCAACACTTTCTCGTATAACGCAGGGGAAGCCGCAGTATCCTGCTCAGTCTAATTTATCCCGTTTCTTAAAATCCCACAAACGAAGTTCGTGGCAGGGATTGGGAAAGGGAACTTCGGTCACTTACTAATACGGACTCCTTGTGCTACCCTATCAGAATACTTACGCGTCCAACCTTTTCCCAGGCCTCCGGGTTCCTTTGCG
Organism: Oophaga sylvatica; assembly: GCA_033576555.1. NCBI lineage: Eukaryota > Metazoa > Chordata > Amphibia > Anura > Dendrobatidae > Oophaga > Oophaga sylvatica. The sequence continues at coordinate 855 of JARQOD010009482.1, forward strand.
ACCTACACTATTCGGGATTCACCAGAGTTCGCACTAAATTCGACAATTTAAACAAATGCTCTCTTGATTTAATAACAGCTTGAATTTCTAAAAGAGATTATTTCCGTCTGAACTGTAAAAACGATCGAATCCCAACGGCAGCAACAATACTCCAAGGAACTCGGTAAATTAAATCAAGTTCAGGAACGCATCAATACATAAACGCGACTTGAGAGAGAAACGTAAAAAAATTCGCCAGAGACGCAAAACCCCAAATCAAGTTTACAAGGCATAACCAACCTCAAGCGCACTCCGAATTTTGGCCAACATACATCCACCGACTACTCAACCTTGGACAGACCAGGAACGGGGCCAATCGTCCCCCACACTTTCTTCCTTTTTTAGGACCTCGGGGAAGGGACACGAAAAGACCAAAGGGGGCGAAGGGAACAGGAAACAAGGCGGACCACCCCCGAAGGTAGGACAATCTGGTAATAAACAAACCTCCAGAACCTTAACCAATTGAACACAGGGTATTACAGAAAGGTTCTCTTTCTGTCCATCCACCCGGCGAAGTTGATTTGTTGGGGTTACAAAAATTTTTCGGTATTCCTCAAAGCTTAGCTTCTAGAACCTGTACTTTGAGCCACCCAACACTTCCTAAACTTTTTTCGCGCTTCGGCTCGCGTAAAGTTTCTTTCGTCCACCTCAGAATTCACATGTTTGTTGAAAGTTTATAATTTTGGTATAACTCTTTTCAACTTTACCTTTGATATTAAATAAAGGTAAACTGTTTTATCCATCGATTTCACTGTTGAGGAACGACAGGCTTTTAAATGTTTACAGATGAGATTCATTATACTGAAGCACCACAAGGGAGGTGCCCTAGTTGTAAGGCAAATCCATTACCTTGAAGAGGTTTCAACGCCAACTAGTGACAGACCATCTACCGCCTCTTTCAAAAAACCCAACACCTTTATTTTGCCAGAGGATCAGATATTCTCCAAAAATATCAATCTGGGTTTAATCCTAAAATTGCGAATTCCTCACTAATACAACCCTGCACGAAGTATTCTACACCCCGAAAGTCCACAAAAATCTGAAAAAACCCCCAGGGAGGCCAATTGTACATCTACAATTCTATCTTGTTCCTCTAGCAATATTCTTGGAGGGAAAAATTTTTACTCCCACATTAAGCAAACAAGGTCTTACTCTTGGACAAGGAGCATTTCTTAAACTAATCAAGGAACTCCAATTGATTCCCCCAAATTCGTTACGGTTCACTGGCGTTAAAGACCTGTATACCCTATCCCCCAAACGAGGGCATTCATCATAACTGGCTTTTCATTACCACTAGGAATGACCAGGTTGACTTGTGTGTTATTTTGAAAATTTCTTTCTTCCAATTTTCTTCCTCTTCCAGGATGATTTTTACCTCCAACGCGTGGGACCGCTATGGGGTCTAACGCGCACCCCATATGCAAATCAACATGGCCGACTTTGAGGAGCACATATATTAAATCCTTTATTCCGCGAACCATGTCTTACATGGAAGCGCTATATTGATGTTCTTCTGTATCTGGTCAGGCCCAGTAAAAACTTCAGAATTTTTTGAACGCTAAACTATCCGGCAGGGATACAATTCACCATAATCGTTCTCTGGCGTTTAACTTTCTTGAACCTTGGTCATGAAAGACCCTGAAGGTAAACTCTAACTGACTTTTCATTAAGGCACGTAAAAACATTTTACACATTACCAAGAGTCTCACCCACCTGCTACAAAAAAGCCATTCCCCAAAACCATTTCAGAGGGGAAAGTATCGTCTCTGATTTGGGGTTACAACGCCAACGCCTCCAGAAATGACACCAAATTTTAGGCCAGAGGTACCTGTCTCACCTTGAAAAATCTATGGAAAACCCACACAAGCCGATCAAGAAAGTTGCAAGTATCCCATTGAAACCAACTATCATCCATCCCAATATTCCTTCATAGAGCCATACGTAAAAACGCCCTCCTTTCAAGGCTACCCAGAGGTCTTGAATTCAAAGAGCCATTTTTACATTTAAAAACGCCCACCAAATTTACGTGACTCACGGTCCCAAGCAGTTTGGATTAAATCACCCTCATACACAGGGTTTTTTCAAAAACCTAATGTTGGGACTTTTACTGCTTAAGGTGGTACTGCAATAGAACTTAAAGGGGACAAAATTCTCCACCCCCATTCCGTAAGGAATTTAAAAATTTTGGAATTATTTTACATGCACTCTACTTATGTATAATGTTTCAAGTGCCCTTGTGGCCTCATAGTTGGGGAGCCTCACAGACCACGGGCCGAATTATCGAAGCACAAATCTCAGTACGGGTAAACCTCTTTTTCCTATCCTACCATTTGTTAATGCCGGTCATAATGTGTCCCAGTTAAGGTTCCAAATCATTGACAAATTCCACCCTCTCGGAGAGGGCAATAGGATCCAGCTTCTAAAAAAACGGAAGCCTATTGGATCACCATTAATCACGCATCCAGAGGCCTCAATAGGGAATTGTTACTGCTTTTTTATAGCAAGTTCAAGTGCTTAGAAAAATTTACATTGTCATTGAAGTAACAAAGACCTATGCAGTGAGTTAATATATGTTCCTTCTCCAGCATTTAACACTTCTCCTTTTCCCCTTAGAGCCGTCTAATTAGAATGGTTGGCCATTATCACATTCACCACGTCACTCTTTTCTGGGAGTCCCTGTGACCATTAACTTACGGCAAAAATAAGATTCACTTCATATGTATGTTTCTTTGCCTTTGTCTAAAAATAAATGGCTTCTGGCACTTCTCAATCATTTTCCCTCCTGTTTTCTTCCCTTCTCCCTCCCTGCCTCACTATTTAGTGCCTCAGTTCCATGGCAACACAGCGCTGTATATGTAGGCTAACATAAAGCATCCCAAAGCCTTTTTTTTTTTTTTTTTTTTTTATGTTCCCCCGCTCATCACTTCCTGGTTGTGCTTCTTGACTGACAGCAGTGCTCTTATCCCACCTCTGCTCCATATAAAGGAACCCCTGAGCCTTACCTCCCTTTCCCCCCCACATACTCATGGAAATCAAATCAGCAGGCTCAGACAGCGTCCGGCAGGGAATATAGTGGTTTTGCACTACAAGGGATTTCTTTTGATAACTCTTACCTACAATGGTTTTTTGCCCCGATTTTTTATGCCCCCCCGATTTTGTTTTTTGCTAAAACTCCAGTTACTAGCGGGTACCGCAAGCTTAGTCAAGGTTTTTTACGGGATTATATATATTAATATATAATTTTTTTATATATAAATATATATATTATTATATAATATATATTGACGGGATACCATTTGTTTGGAGCCAAATATTCCTTTTTACTCAAATTCCATTTTCTTTCAATCCCCTCGCATTCTTATAAGCTATTTGTCTTTAAAATCTACTTGATTGTCACATTAGACTCACAGCTGTGGCCATAATATCTCACCATGTTTTACCTTATCCAGGCAGCACACTTTCCTTGGGGCAAGCACCCTCCCCTTTTTAGGGAGACAATTTCTATATAAAAAAAGGTTGGCACAATACCCTCATTCTTCTTGGTTCATTTTGCGGTCCTTGGTATACTCAAGCTGACCCACCGTTTTTTTCTATTTCCCGTCCCTGTGACCCTGTCTCACTTTTTTGTAATACTTTTTTTCGCAATGTTTCTTATTTTGTTTGTAACTATTCTTTCGTTTAATTGGATTACAGTGTCACTGAGAAGCCTTTCTGACCGAAACGTTTGGAGATACACTAAAAACCTTTTAAGTTGAGTGCTTAAGCCTTTTTTCATTATTGGTTACTGGGCAGGACCGGACCACAAATCCACTTGGGGGGTTCCCCAGCGAAGCACAGTAGTGCAAAAAAATTCCGGGGTGGAGGCTCCATTCCCCGGGCCACCTTCGGGCTGAGAAAGCCGCTGTAATATTCGAACCCCTGGAATGTGAATCGCCGAAATGGCTGGTACACGGCCTCTGCCAAAATCAGAATTCGGGACACCTCCCATGATCTGGAACTCCTTGTCCCCCCTTGGTGATTGATATAGCGGACAGCCGTCGCATTGTCTGCTGCACTCGGATGGCAGACCGTCAAGGGACCGTCCAATTTTTTGGAGGCAAAGGAAAATGCCCTCAATTCCAGGATTTGACGGAAAAAAGACCTTCCGTGACCATACCCCCTAATCCAAGATTGTTCCAAAAACCCCCCCAGCCCGTCAGGCTGGCATCGTGTTATGACTGACCACTTGGAGGGAGGAAAGACTTCCCCAGGAAAGCCCCTGGCGAACCACCATTCAGAGAATCCCGCACCGCGCGAGAAAGGGGACACTGCTCCAGCGATTGCACTGGTTCCATCGATCAAGATGAACCTTTGGAGAGTCCTGGAAGGAAGGGCAAAAGGAATTGCCTCCATGGACCCCCCCATCAGTCCCCCGAAGACGCATACCACTTCCGTGGGCATTGCCGTTGAGGATTTCAAATCTGTACATGTCGAAGAAGCATGACTGTTTTCTGGTGGAGGGAATACCGACCGAAACGGTCGAGATGCATTCCCAAAAAAGGATTGTCCTCGATGGTTCCAGGGACGACTTCTCCCAATGACCACCCCAAACCAAGTCCTTCAGAAACGAAAGACAAATCCAGCCGTCAACGCCCCTCCCCGAGGAAGCCACGATCAAAAGATCGTCCAGATAAGGGGAATCGTAATCCCCTGTTTCGAAGGATTGCCATGGGGGCCCAGAATTTTTGTAAAGCCCTTGGCGCTGGCTAAGCCGAACGCAGAGCCCGAACTGGTAAATTTGCCTTGGCAAACGAAGAAAGCGCTGATGAGCCTTTTCATGGGAATACAAAAAAGGCTCGCAATTCGATTGACAACCCAAAAATGTTCTTGACAGAGTGCCACAACGGAACGAAGGACTCCATGCGAAATTTCCGGGCAGGACACCGGTTTTAATCGCTTGAGAACCAGAATCGGGCGAAATTTGTTCCCTTTTTGGAACTATAAAAAAGGTTGGAATAAAAACCTTCCCGGTCCTCTGACGAAACCGTATCACTACCACCCTTTTGTAGCAGGATTGACCTCTCGCTGTAGAGCGACAACAAGCTCGGGTTCCGACAACTAGATTGACAAAAAAAACTTTGGGGGTCGAGAAGCAAACTCTATAAATAGCCTCCGACACTTCCGCGTTACCCAGGAATCTGAACGCGAGCCACCCCAAGTCTCCTTGAAAAGAAGCAGGCGACCCCCACTCAAATCCCCAGTGGACCCCTGCGTCAATCCGACTTTGCGGGCTTCTTGCAAGTTCCCGTTGTCCTGGCGGAAACTTGCTTTCCAGGGAGACAGTTTTCTGGGAGGATTTCTTTCTGAGAAGGAAGACACCCCCGATCCCCACGAGGTGACTGATCGTCCCGGCCCCCGAAAGGACCGCCGACCACTATGACACCAGGCTTACTGGACACCGAGGCCGGGCCCCTCCTGTGGAATGTGTTTTCGCCTTAGCCTTGGAAATCAGCTCGGGAGGTCGGATCCAAAAAGATGGCCACCCTTGTAAGGTAAGGCCAACAACCCCTTGTTTGAAACGTGTCCCCGCCCACTGTCTGGCCATAAACTCTTCTGACGTGACCGCTGAAGCTTGCGCTTTGGCCGCAGAATGCCTATCCAGACCGGCATCAAAGATTAACAGGCTGCCGTTTCTAACCATTCACAAGTTTCCCGTACTCAGAATAAACGGAATTCTTTTTGCAACTCCGTTTCAAGTGCCAAACCACTTAGAGAAGCTCTACAGCAACTGGACCTAGACTGCTCGAAATCCATGACCCGCAGCCTCATAGCTTGCTTTTGCGCCAATTCTGCCTTTCTATCCAAGCCCCGTAAGTCGCTTTTCCCTTAATAGGGGTATGAGATTTACAAGCTGAGATAAAGACCATCCACTTCGAGCAGAAGTCCAATTAGCCTTTAACTCCGCGAGCAAGGAAAAGTGTATCAAAGAAATCCCTTTCCATGAAAACGCTTTCTGGACAAGACGTTCCTCCTCTATTACACTATTAAGCTCACCAGGTGGCAATGTTGTACGCGAAGACGACTCCCTGGAACATGCGTGTGAATACCGGAACTGTTTCCTCCTCCGGTAACTGTAATAATCTCTCTGGCTTCAATCAATGCCTCCGACCTTCGCCATAGAGGAACGCCCCCGGGCTCGTCCGCATCTGAATCAGATATTTCTCCATCCGAATTAAAGGGGAACTCTGCCCAATATCAATATTGACTCCTCCGGTAGGCCGTAACGGCCGCCGCTTCCTGGAGGAATTAGCGAACAAATTTACCAAAAGGCAACAAGTTGTTGATCGATGAGCGATATGTCCAATTTTCCCCGCTGCGACCGCAGCGCTAGACGCTGTGATGCGTATTGATTGCCGAATGGCACGGGCATGGTCCGCGGCATCTGAACTTTTCAGAATGTCTCCCCCGTATGGCAGGCAAAGCGGTAATAACCAGCAAAAACCTATGGCGTTTTTTTTTTTTTTTTTTTTTTTGAACGCGAAGGGTTAAAGTCCACCAACAGGGTTACCCCACGGTATTCAGTCAAAAAATTTAGTGGTAGAAATAACCCCAGAGGGTTAATATTGCAAACTCACCACAATATATATTTTTTGTGAGCCCCACCAATTTTTAGTCTCTAAGAACTGCCGCAGGATGCTCGCTGCCTGCAGGTGAGGAATCAGCACTCACCCAGTGGCCGTGGTGCCCCTTTGAGGAGAGGAGCGGTCTAGGAGCCCAGACCTGTTAATGGCGCCCAGTGAGGGAGTCGCAGGAGAAACGCCAGAGCGCGGTCTTCCTGTCAGAAGACCGGGAATAGTTAGGCCACGCCCCCCGCCAGCTCGAAAATTGAGCGCGAACTCCCCCGCTCCTGCCCCCTCTGTCCTGCAGGTATCGCCTCGGACAAAAAAATCACCACATTACTTTAACAGCGCTTCACAGAGCGCGAAGCATACTGACATGCATGTATAGCCTGTCACACGCGCTGAAGCATACGACTAAAGTAATAGCCTGCTCATTCGACCTAAGCACTCACACATAAATTTAATAAAAATTTGTGTGGAGTACTCACCACCAAGGCGCCACAGGGGCCCTCAGGGGTTTTTGGCGCGGTGCCCATGCTTCCCCCCAGGGCGGGAACGCAGGACCGCCTGTGGTTTGCTCCCGCCAGGGAAGCTCCCTCACCCCCGGGCCGGCAAGGATTCTCGGGCTTTGAGTAAAAAGATCCCCAAGGGAGAGGTTGGGGTACACAGCGCTGTACCCCTGAGACCTCTAGACCAACTAGTATAATTCCCGTCCGAATAAAAAATAAAATCTTCTGAGGAGCGCATTTAGCGCGACCTCCTCTGGACCTCAAATCTTAGACTGGAGCTGATAGGAGGAGCCCAGCTGGGGGGGGCCACCACAGCACTCTTTTGATTGAGGTGAATCCTGATTGGGGCTCCCCTACCCATAGTAAGAATACGGGTTTTTCTTTCCTTCCATCGCAGCTGAAAAAAGGTGTTAGAAAAAAAAACCATGTGCCGCCTTACATTTTGATCGATGGATACTCCAATCTTTCCCCCCCAAAGAAGTTGCCATGGCTCGAGTGGAAATGCCCCTCGACTGCGGACCGGACCACCACCTCTGAGTAAGCAGGAAAAGCCTCCCTAATCCACCTCTAATGTGCATTTGGGAAACTAAGGATTTCCTATCACCCGAAACAAAAAGGCGCCCCCTTTTCTTTCCATGGATCATACTGACGATAATGTAATAAACACCTTCTACATCAGTGTATGGAGTTTCTCCTCTTTCTGGTTAGTGGGGTTAGGAAGGAAGGAGGGAGACTATTTCTAGTGTTCTATGGAACCAAGGGCACTTTGGGTAAATAGGCGGGGTCCGGTCTAATTTTACCCTGCTTCCATAATCTTTTGAAGGGGGTCCCCTAGGGAGACGTATAACGCTATCCTTCGACAACGTGATGGCTCCAGAAGGCAACTTGAGAGACAGATTTTTAATGTGGGAATAACGAGGCCGAATCCATTTTGTCATGAAGCGTCCACCAAAAGAGGTCTTTGTCGGATTTAGTGAACAGAATCTCTCCACCTTCCTGTTTTTCTGGTACAAATAGGTCCACTTCTGGGACCCCATAGTCTGTGTCTGGTTGAAAAATTATATTTAGGCCCATCCCCCTTGTTAGCGTGTTGCGGCTTAGAAAGTCGCTGTGGTTTTGTCTTTCCCCCTTATATGAGTGCCGCAGGGATAAAAGTCCTCGGCCGTTTGGAAATGCCTTCCACCCTTCACAGAGTCTCGGACCGTGTTCCACTTGGTGGTTGTATAGCCAGTCACTGGTTGTCTGAGAGAACCCCGGACGTGGGGACCCTGCAGGAAATAAAACATTCTTTAATCGATAGCTCTAAGCATAAAGTTCCTTAAAGTTAGAGAACCTAATCAAGGATCCCACTGCCTCTGGACCAAGATCTCCCCCATACAGGCCCCCCAACCAGGGCTGGGCATCTGTGGTTATACTCGGTATGCGATTTTCCCAGGGAACCCCAATTGATAATTTTAAGTCTGCTGAGCCACCAACTTAGATTTTCGGAAAGGGCGTAAAGTTTTTTTCCCTATTAAGGAGTCCAGGATCCTGTCGTTATCCAGATACCCTTTAAAGATTCGGTGTGGAGCGTGCCCATCGACAGCGGAATAAGTGTTAAGGAGCCTAAAAAGGACATGGCATGTCACATAGTTGGTCTATTTCACTGCTCGACCACCTGTGGGAATCGGACAATCTTGTAGTTGGCGACCATTCTTGAAACCCTGGTTAAGAAAACCCAAGGAATTGCCTGGATCCAAGGGTTGTAAACAGGACTTTTCCCGTTTTTATCAACCAGCCTAAATGTTCTGGAGGGGATAAATTTTTCCAATTGAGACCTGCAATGGTCGGCAGAGGTTCCAATAATCAAAAGTCGTCTAAATATGGAAACAAGAGTCATACTTTTAGATGGCCATTCTTCAAACCATTTGTGAATCCCCCTAGGGGCCCATTCAGAGCCCAAAGGGTAACGCTCTATATTGAAAGTGACAGATTACCCCACCATGGAAACCGCCACCACAAAAACCTTGGTGTCCGCAAAAACCGGTACTGGTAGTAACCGTCTTTTAGATCTAAAACCACCATTAAACAATTTTGGAACAAAACTTAATATGGAGACTGTGGCTCAGCAAAAAAGGGGTTGAGCTATCAGAAAAATTTTTCGACCCCGCAGATTAATGATTGTTTTGATAGAATTTATCTGGCTTCTTAACCAAAATAAGGTAGAGAAAAACCCTTTACCTCCTCTAACGCGGTACCGGTAATGAACTTTTTTTGCGCACAAATTGTTATCTCCGTTTCTAGGGCCAATGTTGTTATGAAGACATAAAGGAGTCATTCTAAATTTATTCCCAGGATGAACTGATCCAGTTCAGACCTGCTCTTATAACCCCTTTCACCCCCAACACTGTTGGTGATTTTGGCCCAGGCGAGATAATACGCACAGTCTACCCCCAACGGGGTTGCTAGTCATTGACGGGGTCTTTTCCTTCTCCAGAAGAAACGCCCGAACAAGACCCTGTACCTTTCTTCTTCCTGCTTCCCATTTTTTTTGGACGGGTCTCTAGTCGGCCTTCTCTACCAAACCTCCTTATTAAACGGCCGTTGAAATGATACCGGCGGGGAAATTTTTTTCTCTTTACTTGCTTTTTCCAAAGCCGCTAGGACAGGCCCAAATAAATATTCTTTCACGGGTATGGCACACAGTTTGGACTTTGTATTCACTCGGCCAGCATTTAAGCCACAGCCCTGCGGGCCGCATTGGGAGGCTCGTGCCCTGATCCATTCTGACGGATCTTTGAGGCGTTGAGAAAAAGCGCAGCCCCCTGTATTGTTGTTAGGGCACCTAAGATTGGTCTCGGGAACCCCTTCTTTCAGCTGATTTCTAGTTGGTCCAGCCAGACCATCACATCTGGCCTACATTGTCCACTGCTGGTCTTAAAGGAACCGGGAGATGGTGGCAGGTTCCCTAAGAAAATGTCAGCTTTCCTACCGGGGGCCTTAAGGGTCCCCATATCCCTGGTAAGGCAGATTTTTCAACGCTTTGGCAAGCAGCATCTAACTTGGGCCTTTTCCCAAACATTGTTGTGGGCTCATCGAAGGGGTATCTTCTTTAAGGGCCGGTGGTAGGGAGCCTTTTTCCGGTTTCCTCCATTCTGGGGATTGATCCCGGATTTTCTTATTCAAGGGAAAGGCCCTTCGCTTTCTTTGGGCCAAACCCTTAAACCTCAATCCTCTACGACTTTCTGGTTTGGCCTCCGCTATCCCATTGTACCCCGACCCCGCTTTCACTATTTGTCCACACTGTCTAGGGGCAGGCAAAGTGGCTGGGTCCTCATCCAAAGGAAGCCGATACGGAGTTCAGGGGATTCCTCATCTCTCCTCCAGCATATGAGTCAGATTCTGGAATATCTCTCTGCAGGTGTCACCGCTTAGGGAATCCCTTACTTCGGACCTAATGAGTCCTTCAATTTAGGGTAAAGTTGGGGCTCCTCCGCCACCTGAGGAAAATACCAACGGGGAAGTCTAGATGCTTTTGGCTAGGGCTACTCCCCCTGCCTGAGACCTTTTCGCTCTGTATACAGGGGGGGGGGCCTAAACTTTTTGGACAAACGCCGGAAGGGGGCCCACAGAGGGCGCATTCCCTGTCCTTGATTTGTTTGTGCATTTCTTCCCCTAGAATGATAGTATAAGGGGATCCCGTCACGAATGAACTTTCCACGAAGATCACTTACCAGTGCTGCCGAAAATAGTACCCGGAATCTGAGGGAGAGAAGATCTGGGAAGAAGCCGGCCCCTGTCGAGTGGAAGATTTCCAACCCGACTGGTTCCGGTTGGTGTCCCAGGCTTTCTGACGATTCTGGGATCTTGAGATGCCTTAGACTTCAGGGCTTTTTTCACTGCAGATTGCTCTGGGGCTTCGTCCAGCTGCATAGTTGCAGTTTGCTCATCCTCCATTCTGGAGTAAATGGCCAGAAGCATGGGTCCCCCTGCTTGGCCGTCTTTATATCTCCCTCCACCGGTGTATTACAGGTATGCTCCGCCCCTCCCCAGCCTCCCCTGCCCCTGTGTTGTCCATACAGGGCTCCTGTCTCCCAGGAGGCGCCGCCATCTTTTGGGGAGTCCGCACATGCGCATAGGTACTCGCGACCCGGAAGTGACCCGCCACTCCCCCCCGACATCACTCCGCGCCAAGATGACGCTTCCCAGGCATCGCAGCGCTCGTGGGAAACACCATGCCGGCACCGAGAACTTCAGGTGCCGCTTCTCCCCCCCCCCCTGCGCCACCCCCAGGGAGCAACCCCGAAGGTTTACAGAGGAGAGGAAGCCCACATCGCAGTGCCGCCGCACAGGACCCGTGAGGTGGTTTCGGGGAGGCTGGGGGTATACTTACTCCAGCGTTACTACCTCCGGAGTCAGCAATCCTCCGGACCCTACCCCCTGCTGTCCATCCACAGCCGTGCTGACCAGCCAGGAGCACCGTGGCGCTTCAGGTTTGCCGCACCGCCGAGGTAGGGGGACCCCCCCGCTACCTGAGTCGACCGGCCGGGCCTGGATGGGTATTCAGGAAACCAACTGATGTGTGGGGAGCTGCCCTTTGTATCTGTAGGTTTTCCTGTTCCTGAAGAGCGGATTCCCTCTCTCGTGGTGCTGTCATGGTAGTCCGAATAAAAAATCCCTTTTCTCCCTCCAGAATATCGCACAGAACCGCTCACCAACCCATGATCTCTGAGGTGTCACTACGAAGATTTGACGGCGGGTGGTAAAATTCTATCTTCAGACCTTCCTTTATTAGGTTAGAACCCAGTACTGGGGGGTGGGTGGGAATTTCTCCCATCATTGAGAGGGCTTTATTTGAAATTCAAATGCATTTTAAACTCCTACTTCCTTCTTTCCCCTGGAGGACGACCCGTATTCAATTATTTCTTCCAAAAGAAAGACTCGTTGCATTTGGGAATCTGAGAAAGCCCCCCCGACTAAAAACTAGCCACACATGGTATAGTGCATAATCTATTTTGGATTGAAAATTCCCCGGACAGCCTTTAACCCATTAGTGACCACCATGAGTCTTTTTAGTGACCTATGATATAACAGACTAGCATCCCCTTGACAGGTGACAATCCAGCAGCTATCCAAGCTGTACACTATAGCTGACTTGTTGCATCCAGCTACGATCAGAGTTGGCACAGACCATAGCCGTTTAAACCCCTTAAATGCTGCTGTCAATACTGACTAAACGGCATCTAGATGGTTAACAGTGTGGTTTCCTCTTTAATTCATTGGCACCCTTGGATTTTGCATAACTAATAATAATAATTTTATTCTATAGCACCAACTTATTCCGCTGCACTTTACATTTGCATAATGTTGTCCTGAGTGTTTATCGTGCCAGTGTAACTGCCAAATAACGGCCCTAAAGTCTGCCGTTTATAGCTGCCTGTTCAAAGTCCTCAACATTTAGATGGTAAAAAACTTTCTTCCTGTTATGCCACTTTGCAATAATTCCTGAAAAGCACCTGAAGGGTTAATGAACTACCTGAAAGCATTTTGAATAGTTGAAGTGTGAGGTTTTTAAAATGGTATCACTTCCAGGTTTTCCAATACCTAGATCTCCAAAGTCACTTCAAAACTGAACAGGTCTCTAGAAAAAAAATTTAAGACATTATTTTACTTGGGGGAGGGGGGAAGAGAAGGTACCACTACATTTTTAAAACCTTCTAAAATGCTAACAAACATTTTAGAAATAATGCGGATGTAAAGTAGACATAAAGGGAAATGTAACTGATTAATGTTTTGTGTAGTAAAACTAATGGATTAAAGGGATAATAATTCAAAGTTTGAAAGTGATAATGGTTTAGTTTGACAAATTAAAAAAAAGAAAGTACCGGGAACAAAAAAAAAAAAAAAAAATGACTCAAAGTCAAAGCATTCTAGATTATTTACTACATAAAGGGACAAGTCAGATTTTAAAAATTGGCCCGGTCACTAAGGGGTTAAGTCACAAGGCTTGTCTTGCTACATTTGATAGCCCCGCAGACCTAACCACAGCCTTTTGAGTCTATGGATGTAACAGCTAGCAATGCTGTGGTTCCATATAACAAGGGCACGTTGGCTAGGATTTTCTTCCTAAGGCCGGCGTCACACTGGCGACAAAATCGGACGACTGCAATGCGATGAAATATCGCATTGCAGTTGGACCTATTTAATCTATGGAGCAGCTCCCAGTATCCGATTTTTTGTAGTCCGTTTTAAACGTCCGTGTACAATCGCAGCATTCTGCGATTGTCACCGATTGTCGGTCGACAATCGCCATGCAAGTCTATGGGAGCGATGAAAAATCTGATTACAAACGGACCACACTGTGTGACTTGCGATGAAATCGCATCGGTGTCCTTTAGAAAAGCCGGCAATTCATCCCCGGCTATACTGTAAAATCACACTGACAGCTTAATAAAGACTAGAAAGAATAGATATATTATACACATAGAACACATATATATATATATATATATATATATATATATATATAAATATATATAACATATACACACACATGTCATTGTGACTTGTACATATATTTATAGTTCCTAGACTTCTACATACTGTAATAGCCGCTAATTCAATTGCCGGGTTTTTGTGAAATCACAGAAGCCGACATGAATGATACATTGTTTCCACACATTTAACCATGTAATTTCATGTATTTTTATATATGTTTGAAACATACAATTACATGAGTGTATTTGTGCAAAATTTCAGACATGTAGGGGGTTAATTAAAGGTGTAATTTCGTTGAAAAAAATGCGTGGGCTCCCGCTGTATTTTCTCCACCAGACAGACAAAGCAAAGCGAGTGGGGGCAGATAATAGCCTAGGGAGGGTACATTTTTTTTGTGCCCCCCTGGCTACTAACATCTGCCCCAGACACCCCAGAAATGGCAAATCTATAATTAGATTCGCCCTTTCTGGCACTTTGCCCGTCTATTCCCATTGCCCTGTAGCGGTGGCGAATGGGTTAATCTCACCTTACTGTCACCTTAGTATTGAAAGGTGACCTTAAGGCAGGTTAATAATTGATAGCTGTCAATTAGACAACTATCAATTATTAATCCTATTGAAGTAAATAAAAAAACACACACACTTTAATAATAAAATAATTTTAATGAAATAAAAACACATTTTTTTGACCATATTTTATTTTACACTTAATCCGTGCGAAGCATTGATCTCCTAAAATAAAGAAAAAAAAATAAAACATTATTCTTACCTATTCCGCCGATCGTCACGTCCCACGCTGTAATCCTTCACAAAGGGTTAACTAGCTTTGAGCCAAGCAGTGCAAGTAATCCTGCATGCTAGCTCAAAGCTCATGAATGAATAAGTTCCTCTCCTGGCGACAGGAGAGATGTGTTTCATGAATGAAGCTTAATTGATTGTGTCCACTTTCCCTTTAGGTCAGGTCACTACAGTTAAATTGGCAATAAAATCAATTAAGCTCCATTCATGAATCTATTCCTCTACTTTCGCTGGGAGAGGAACTTATTCATTCAGGGGAATACAGGTCTGAGACAGCATTATTAGCTCTCTGCGACCTGTAACCTGTTAACCCTTTCTGATGGATTACACCGTTTGGACCTGACTGTACATCGGATTGGTAAGTATAATTTTGCTTTTTATTTTATTTTTATTACAGGAAATGGTTTTAGCAGGAAAATAAAATATGGTCAAAAAACTGGTGATTATTTAATTAACTTATTTTTTATTAAAACTGTGTGTGTTTGATTTTTCTTTCATACAATAGGATTAATAATTGATAGTTGTCTAATTGACAGCTATCAATTATTAACCTGCTTAAGGTCACCTTTCAATACTAAGGTGACAATAACGCCAGATTATTAACCCATTCGCCACCGCTACAGGGCAATGGGAATAGACGGGCAAAGTGCCAGAAAGGGCGAATCTAATTATAGATTTGCCCTTTCTGGGGTGTCTGGGGGCGATGTTAGTAGCCAGGGGGGGCACAAAAAAAATGTACCCTCCTAGGCTATTATTATCTGCCCCCACTCGCTTTGCTTTGTCTGTCTGGTGGAGAAAATACAGCGGGAGCCCACGCATTTTTTTTCAACGAATTTACACCTTTAATTAACCCCTACATGTCTGAAATTTAGCACACATATACTCATGTAATTGTATGTTTCAAACTATATAAAAAATACATGAAATTACATGGTTAAATGTGTGGAAACAATGTATCATTTCACGTCGCTTCTGTGATTTCACTGAAGCCGGCAATTGAAATTAGCGGCTATAACAGTATGTAGAAGTGTAAGAACTATTATTATATATATATATATTATATATATATATATATATATATATATTATATATATATATATATATATATAACACATACACACACACCATATATATATATACACACCACACACATATATATACATATACATATATATATACATATATATATATATATATATATATTATATATAATATCTCTATGTGTATAATCTATTCTTTCTTTTGGCATTTAAATACTATTCTTTTGGATCCATTATTTGTCAGTTTTGCAAGCCTGCGAGAAATTCTCGCAAGTCGGATGAAAATCGGATGTTACAAGGTACACACACATGCGACTAAATCGCAACTTTGAAGGAAAATCGGATGCCAGAAGGATGTGTGATGTTTTTATTTTGATCCGATTGTCGACCGTCTAAAACGGACCGATTTTTTGTGGTTGTGTGTGACTCCGCCTAAGGCTATGTGCACACGTGGATTTCTTGAGGATCCGCAGTGGGTTTTTTTTTCTGCGTGAAATTGCACCAAATCGCAAAGGATTCCTAAAGCAATGTTAAATCAATGAGAATCCAGAATTGTTGTGCACATGCTGCAGAAAATTCCGTACGGATTCGCAGTGTTTTATTTTCCACAGCATGTCAATTCTTTTAGCGATCTGCAGTGTTTTTTCACCCAGTGACTGTCATTGAGTCCCCAAATCTGCAGCAAAAACGCAGGTGTCAAAAGGTTTGCAGATTTGCTGCAGATTTAATGCGCGTTTGCTCAAAAAAACACTGCAGATCTGAAAAAATAAATTTCGAAGAGGAAGAAAGTGTGTGGGTGGAGATTCAAGCCTATTTTGGTAGAATGACATCAACAATGGAGGTTGGGCTTGAAAAAGACATTTTACAGTCATGTCTTTAATGAGTTAAATCCGCAAACACAGCCACAAACAAATCCACATGTAAATCCACATCTGACAAAAACGCATGAAATCCGTGCAAAAACCGAGCGGAATTTACATTGCATTTTCTGCCAAGTGATGCAGATTCCACTCAGAAAAATCCGCAAGCAAATCCATAACGTGTGCACATAGCCCTAGGGTTTTGTCCTTGAACTGTTAGGCCGGGAATCGGATCACACATGTGACGAAAACGTCAGACGTTCGCATGTGAAATCCTGCTCTGGCGCCGGCACTCGGGAGTGGAGCGAGCGGTGCATATAACTACATGCAGCTGCGCACTCCACTCCCGAGTGCCAGAGCTGGGATATCACGTGAGCTTCGACGTTTTCGTCGCATGTGAGATCCGGCCTTACTTTTGTTGGAGCCAAATCATTAATGAGCAGCTGGAATCCTCAAAGGGTAGGCTCAACTTCTAATTAGCTACCGCTCCATAATCCTAAAGGTACTGCCACACTAAACAATCCCGCTAGCGATCACGATAACGACGCATACTAATGCGATCGCTAGCGGGATTGTTTCTATATCGCTAAGTGCGGCCACATTTAGCGATATAGTTAACGACGCTATCGCCGTTAGTGATCTTCTTAACGACTTTAGCGGTACAAAAGTACCACTAAATCGCTAAGAAAAGGTGCCACACTAGCGATATATACTTACCCAGCGGAGCGCCGACGAGAAAATAGGGTCCGGAACGATTCCAGCGACGAGCGAGATCACAGCAGGAAGCTCGTCGCTGGCAGCTGCCGCACTGAACAACATCGCTAACGGGATCGCTAAATAGTGACGTTTTTTAGCGATCCCGTTAGCGATATTGTTCAGTGTGGCATACCCTTAAGGACTTTATCCCATATCTGAGTTTTTCCTCAAAGGGATATCTCCTTTTTGAGGTTAAGGGCAAGGTACCAGTCCTTTGTTTTTCTCCACTTTATTAACGAGCACCTGGATTTTACCATTAACCGGAAAGGTTCGCCCTACCCTCTCCTTCAACCTGCCAAACATCATGTCCTCCAGGGACCTAGAGGTTTTCTCTTCTAGGCCCACTGTCGACCTAACTACTTTGACTAGCCTGACAGCAGAGCTGTGGAGTCGGTAAGCCACAGTTGCGACTCCGACTCCTGGATTTTATCAGGTTCCGACTCAGACTCCTTCATAAATGGCCAATTCGTAACAATAAATTTACTGTTGTAAAATATTAACATCGTGCTTATTCAGTTTCTCACCATCATATTATAAGTAATCAGACCACTTAGAGCAAAAACTATATTTATTAGAATACAATTAGAATATAGCAAATAACTTTTATAAACTTTTCTAAACTCTTGTAAGTAAAATATGCAATAAACACTGTTATGCAGTTAACCCCTTAATGTCCACTGACGTGCAGAGTCCGTCATGGCAAGGTGCCAGTTCCGGCACCAGGACGGACTCTGCACGTCATGGCTTTGATCTACCACTGCGTGTAAACACGCAGTGGTAGATCAGTGCCGACAGCTGTCACAGACAGCTGACAGGCACGGCAAGCGGTGCGGGGACCTTTGCCGTCGGTCCCCGCACCTACAGCGCTGTGCTTGGTCAGTCAATCTGACTGACCAAACACAGCAGAGATCGCACAGGAGAAGCTGATATTTCAGCTTCCCCAGCGCGATCAGTGCAGGAGCCGGCGCTGCAGTGGCCAGGCTTCCTGCACTGACAGCCAGGAGCGGAGCCCCCACCGCCCCTGGCTGTTAACCCCCTGACTGCTGCGATCGAGCGCGATCGCAGAGTTCAGGGGGGGAGGCAGAGGGTCGGGAGCTCCCTCTGCCTCAGATCAGCACCCTGCAATGTATTTGCAGGGGCCGATCTCTGCCTTGATGACCCGGGGGTTGTCATGACAACCTCCGGGTCATTTAGCTACGGGAAGCTGCTGTGATCATGTCACAGCAGCTTCCACTATAGTTGCAATGCATTGCAATGCCAGAGCATTGCAATGCATTGTAACTGCAATAAAAAGTAAAAAAAAGTGAAAGTCCCATAAAGGGACAAGTTAAAAAAAATCATTTTTTTAAAAAAAAAATTGTAAAAAAAATATTATTAAAAAATAATTTTAAAAAAATCCCCTAAATACACATTTTTATGTAATAAAAAAAAATAAAAAACAAAAAACATACACGTTTGGTATCGCCACGTCCGTAAAAATCCCATCTATAAAAGCGTAACCCTAGTTAACCCATTCAGTGAAAGCCGTAAAAAAAAAAAAAAAAACACAAAAAAGTAGTAAATTATACTTTTTCCAAGCGGTATCATTATACCGCTTGGAAAAAGTGCAATAACACGCGATCAAAAAGTCAGATATAAATAATCATGGTACCGCTGAAAACGTCATCTTGTCCCGCAAAAAACAAGCCGCTATACAGCATCATCAGCGAAAAAATAAAAAAGTTATAGCTCGCGGAATAAACTGATGCAAAAATAATTATTTTTTCTATAAAAATTTTTATTGTGTAAAAAACGCCAAAACATAAAAAAAATATATAAATGAGGAATCGCCGTAACCGTAGTGACCCGAAGAATAAAGCTGCTTTATCAATTTTACCACACACGGAACGGAGGGAAAAAAAAAAAAAAAAAACAACAATTCCTGAATTGCTGGTTTTTGTTCATTCTGATTCCACAAAAATCGGAAACGATCAAAAAACGTTATGTGCCTGAATATGGTACCAAAAAAAACGTCAGCTCGTCCCGCAAAAAATAAGCCCATAGATAACTCTGTCGGCCGAAATATGGAAAAATTATAGCTCTCAAAATACGGCGATGCAAAAATTTCTTACAAAAAATTATTCCAAAAAAAAGCATCTTTTAGTGTGTGACAGAAGCTAAACATGAAAAAAAGAGTATAAATCTGGTATCGCTGTAATCGCACCGATCCGAGGAATAAAGTCGCCTAATCACTAATACCGCACGAGGAACGGCGCAAAAAAGAAAACCAATTCTTCACCTTTTGTGGATTTGTTCATTGTGCCTCCCAAAGATCGCAGTAAGGCGATCTCAGTGGTTCCCCCCCACATATGGGGTATCAGCGTACTCAGGACAAAATGCACAATAGCTTTTGGGGTCCTATTTCTCCTGTTACCCTTATAAAAATAAAAATTTGGGGCAAAAAGATTATTTTTGTGGAAAAAAAATATGATATTTTTATTTTCACGGCTCTACGTTATAAACTTCTGTGAAGCACTTGGGGGTTCAAAGTGCTCACCACACATCTAGATAAGTTCCTTGGGGGGGTCTAGTTTCCAAAATGGAGTCACTTGTGGGGGGTTTCTACTGTTTAGGCACATCAGGGGCTTTCCAAACGTGACATGACACCCGCAGACCATTCCATCAAAATCTGCATTTGAAAAAGGCGCTCCTTCCCTTTCCAGCTCTGCCATGCGTCAAAATAGTGGTTTACCCCCAAATATGGGGTATCAGCGTACTCAGGACAAATTGCACAATAACTTTTGGGGTCCTTTTATCCTTTGGAAAATAAAAATTGGGATGAAAAGATCATTTTTGTGGAAAAAATATGATTTTTTAATTTTACGGCTCTACGTTATAACCTTCTGTGAAGCCCTTGGGGTTCAAAGCTCTCACTACACATTTAGATAAGTTACTTGGGGGGGTCTAGTTTCCAAAATGGGGTCACTTGTGGGGGGTTTCCACTGTTTAGGCACACAGGGACTCTCCAAATGCGACATGGCGTCCAATCTCAATTCCAGCAAAAAAAAGTCAAATGGCGCTGCTTCCCTTCCGAGCTCTGCCATGCGCCCAAATAGTGGTTTACCCCCACCACATGGGGTATCGCTGTACTCAGGAGAAATTGTACAACAAATATTGTGGTTCATTTTCTACGGATACCCTTGACAAAATTTTAAAAAATTGTGTCGAAAGAAAAATTTTGGGAAAAAAAGTTAAATGTTCATTTTTTCCTTCCACATTGCTTCAATTCTTGTGAAGTACCTAAAGGGTTAATAAACTTCTTGAATGTGGCTTTGAACACGTTGAGGGGTGCAGTTTTTAGAATGGTGTCACTTTTGGGTATTTTCTGTCATATTGACCCCTCAAATTCACTTCAAATGTGAGGTGGTCCCTAAAAAAAATGGTTTTGTAAATTGTTGGAAAAATGAGAAATTGCTGGTCAACTTTTAACACTTATAACTTCCTAACAAAAAAAAATTTGGTTCCAAAATTGTGCTGATGTAAAGTAGACATGTGGGAAATGTTATTTATTAACTAATTTTTGTGACATATCTCTCTGATTTAATGGCATAAAAATTAAAAGTTTGAAAATTGCAAAATTTTCAAAATTTGCCATATTTCCGTTTTTTTCATAAATAAACGCAAGTTATATTGAAGAAATTTTACCACTATCATGAATTACAATATGTCTCGAGAAAACAATCTCAGAATCGCCAAGATCCGTAGAAGCGTTCCAGAGTTATAACCTCATAAAGAGACAGTGGTCAGAATTGTAAAAATTGGCCTGGTCTTTAACCTACAAAATGGCTTGGTCTTTAAGGGGTTAATAAGAAGAAATCTATAAATTTGTCCTCAGAAAAAGTATTGCCTCTGTCAGATCCTCCTTCATGGATGCCCTCAAATCTGATCTAATTATTTTGAGAGCAGAGAACAACCTCTCTACACTAACTACACAAAGCAGTAACCACTCGGGCAACATCTCTGACAATGTCAGGATACAGAGGAATCGCTTGTTGCACTATTTTTGATGAACGGTCAAATTTCTCAATTTCTTTTAGTGCACATGAAAAATTCTGCTGAAATGTACTGGCTGTGTTCTTTGATGGGGATGACTTCTATGCGGGAACGCTTTGCACGGTCCTTGTGATCCAAATATTTTTCGAAATTAAATTCATCAGTTGATGAGGGTGAAGATGTGGCAGGACGATCAAATTCTTCTTGTTCCTCCTGAAGGGTATGCCACACTAAACAACATCGCTAACGGGATCGCTAAAAAACGTCACTATTTAGCGATCCCGTTAGTGATGTTGTTGTGTGCGGCATCTACCAGCGACGTGGCCCCTGCTGAGATCCTGCTGTGATCTCGCTCGTCGTTCTCATCGTTCTGGACCCTATTTTTATCGTCGGCGCCCCGCTGGTAAGTATATATCGCTGAGTGTAGCACCTTTTGTTAGCGATTTAGCGGTACTTTTGTACAGCTAAAGTCGTTAAGGAGATCGCTAACCGCGATAGCGTCCTTAACGACATCGCTAAATTAGGCTGCTACTAGCGATATAGAAACAATCCCGATAGCGATCGCATTAGTATGCGTCGTTATCGTGATCGCTAGCGGGATTGTTTAGTGTGGCAGTACCTTGACTGTTCTGCAACCTTTTCATCCTTACTGCTATTTCAAACAGAGCTTCTTTTCCTTTAGTTAGCTGTTGATCATCTAGAAGAATCCGATGCATTGGGTCTACATAAACAGCTGCCAAAGAATGTTATTTTGTAATAGTAGCTCCTCTCTCCGTTTCATTGATGTAGCAATGCCACTTGCAATTAACCCTCCTCTTTGTGACAGGCGAAACATCAGGTTCTTCCACTCCTTTAAGAAGATACCTGGAGTTAAGTCCTCTGCTTGTAATTTTTTAGTCACTGTAAATGGGTGCTCTAGCAATTTTTCCAGCTCAGTCACCTGATTCCACTGACTTTCATTTAGCGTCAGTTGAGGGTTAGCCATGTCTACAAGAAAGGTTTTCAGTTCAACCAAGCGCTGAATCATTAAGTACTGCCCCATCGTGTGGCTTGATCAATAATTGCCCCTTTTCTAGCACGTCTCTTTAAAATGGAGTCAACTTTAGGGGTTCTGCAACAGTAGCCAATTTTCTCACCTTGCCAATCAGTGCAGCAGCATGTCCTTCTTGCAGACCAGGGTGGATAAAAATCAATGATTTTTTTAAAAAAAAAAAAAATATATAAAAAAATGTTTTTGATTTAAATCGGATTTTTTTGATTTAAATCGGATTTTTTTCAATAAACTGCTTTTTGAGGAAAATATTTTACCATCCAAAGGTTCTTCCATCATGAGATAAAGCTGAGTTGTTTAACTCAGTAGAATAAAGGCTGTATATGTGTAACATTCACAATGCCATGCTCTTCCAGAGGTTTCTGTAGGATTAATGGGCAGTTTCTCTCCTATATTATCACAGACGCTCGCTTTACTTACGCAGTTCTCAAAACTGAATTTGACTCCGCAGAGGTCCCAGCCTCTTCTTCACGGCAAAAATGTTACAACTTGAACAGAGTTGAGAAAAAGACCTTAATCCTATTGTTCTACAAACCTATATGAATACAGAATCAACCCCTTCAGTGCCAAGTCCAAGAAGTTAGACAATATGTTTGATTGTTTGGAGTGGAATAGATCTGCACAACACAAGAAGAATGTGAATCTAAGTGTGAGGAGGAGGAAGGGCAAGCAGACAAGAAAATGAAAGTGAAACTTTGAGCACAATACTGCAGCATAGCCACAGACAGACAAGTCTGGATCTGTTTGTGTGTACGATCTGAGGTTTATTACATTCTTTCCTTATGATGGCAGCAGGCCGTAAAAGAGACCCAGTTTGGGAATATTTTAATGAAGCTCCTTCGCCTATCGGTAAGGCAGGCATGCGTGCAAAATGCAAACGATGCAACAAAGAGATGCAAGGCCTGGTGGCGCGAATGAGGCAACATCATGAGAAGTGCGGTGATGAAGATGACCAAAGAAACACTTCTGAACAGGCAGGATCTTCAGGTTGGTAAACATTTTTATTGAATCCTATTTCTAAAGACTGAACTGTCATGTGTGAGAAAAATTATATTTCTTATTATTACTGCATGTTACTGTCATTTGGTACAGTTATGAAGAAAAACAAATATTCCTTTTGGGGCAGTGCTGTGTTGTGTACAATAAGCAGAAATTGTATAAACAATAAAATAACAGCATTGACTTTTTTTGTTTAGGGGAATTCATGGATTCTGGAAACTATCCACCTCCAAGATCACCATCATCCTGTTCTACAGTTTCAGAGTTATCCATCCAGGATAGTGCTTCATTACCAGCAGCATCATCAGACACCCACAGCCACATATCACCATCACCCAAAAGGAAGAAAAAAACCTTTACCTCCTGGAACCACCATAGATAGGTTTGTGATAAAGGTACTGCCACACTAAACAATCCCGCTAGCGATCACGATAACGACGCATACTAATGCGATCGCTAGCGGGATTGTTTCTATATCGCTAAGTGCGGCCACATTTAGCGATATAGTTAATGACGCTATCGCCGTTAGCGATCTTCTTAACGACTTTAGCGGTACAAAAGTACCGCTAAATCGCTAAGAAAAGGTGCCACATTAGCGATATATACTTACCCAGCGGGAGCGCCGACGAGAAAATAGGGTCCGGAACGATTCCAGCGACGAGCGAGATCACAGCAGGAAGCTCGTCGCTGGCAGATGCCGCACTGAACAACATCGCTAACGGGATCGCTAAATAGTGACGTTTTTTAGCGATCCCGTTAGCGATATTGTTCAGTGTGGCATACCCTTAAGAACTAGCAGATTAGAAAAAGTTGATTGATGAAAAAATTGCCCAGTTTATTTATGCAACGAACTCTTCTTTCCGTCTGACTGAGAACCCACATTTCATTAATATGGTTCAGTCACTGAGACCAGGAAACAGTCCACCCAGCAGAGCTGATGTTGCAGGGAAACTGCTGGATCAAGTGTATGACAGAGAAATGGAGCAATGTGCAACAGCTCTGGAGGGTAAAATTGTTAACCTAAGTATTGATGGGTGGAGTAATGTCCACAATGATCCTATTGTATGTGCTTGTATAACAGAAGGTAAAGTCTTCCTTGCACAAACAACTGATACGTCAGGAAATGCACACACAAGCAGAATACTTACAAGAAGTGGCAGTAAAAGCTATAACATGTGAACAAAAATTCAAATGTCTAGTACGCAGTTTGGTCACTGACAATGCTGCAAACGTATCCAAGATGAGAAGAAATTTAGAAGAGCAGGGAGGGAATACAAAGCTAATAACATATGGTTGCAGTGCTCATTTGCTGCACCTCTTAGCCAAAGACTTAAGTGTTCCAGAAATAAAGGCTAATGTTGTTGAAATTGCTAAATACTTCCGTAATAATCATTTTGCTGCAGCAGCTCTGAAAAGGATGGGTGGAACCAAGCTAACGCTCCCACAAGATGTTAGATGGAACTCTGTGGTGGACTGTTTTGAGCAGTATATCAAAAACTGGCCTATTCTGATGACACTTTGTGAAGAAAATTGAGATAAAATAGATGGCACTGTCACGGCCAAAATCCTCAACATTGGGCTTAAGAGAAATGTTGAACATATGCTGAGCTTCCTGAAACCCATCTCTCAAGCTTTACACAAAATACAGAAAAATAGCTGTTTTATTGCGGATGCTGTTGAAATTTGGAAGGAACTGAGTGAACACTTAAAAACAGAACTACACATGGACAGAATTAAATTACAAGCAGTAAACAAACGAATGGGACAAGCACTGACTCCAGCTCATTTTTTGGCAAATATTGTCAATATCCAATATCAGGGTCAAAACCTAAGTGCTGAGGAAGAGGAGTTAGCTATGACATGGGTATCCAGCAATCATCCATCTTTAATGCCAACTATAATAAACTTCAGAGCTAAGGGGGAACCATTCAAGAAATATATGTTTGCTGAAGATATTTTAAGGAAGGTCATACCAGTAAACTGGTGGAAGTCACTTAAGCGCTTGGATTTAGAGACTGTTCAAGTAATGATTTCACTTTTAACAGCAGTAGCTTCTTCTGCAGGCGTTGAAAGAATATTCTCTTCCTTTGGACTCATTCATTCTAAATTGAGAAATCGGTTGGGACCCAATAAAGCAGGAAAGCTTGTTTTTCTTTTCCAGATTATGAATAGGAACAAAGAAGAAGATGATGATGAAGATGACGACGAGTGAGCTACAGAGGACAGCAGGGACAGTAGTATTTAAAGTTTTTCATGTGTCGGCTGGGCTGACAGTCTAAGTTTCTTAAAATATATATATATTTTGTTTAGCCAAATTAGTTAACAAACATGGATGTTTGTTTAAGCAAATAACTTATGCTGTAATGTGGTTATTGTTTCAGTTGAATAAATCTATTTAAATTGTTATTAAGGTCAGGATTATTTTTCTCCTTCCTAAGTACAACAGAACAGTGGTGTCCAAATATGAATGATTAACCCATTAAACTGGGGAGAAAAAAGTAATATAAAAAGTGATTCTACAAATCTTCATCTACTTGCGTGTTAAAGTAGCAAGAACTAGTTTAGGTAGAAACTTTGATTTAAATCACTGATTTAAATCAAGCCTTACTGACTAGTGATTTAAATCAAATCCACCCTGTTGCAGACTGTCTCTTATAGCCAGCTGTACCGTATGCACAACAGCGCATGTGATGAATGAAAGAACGTATTGACACAGTTTCAAAAAGATCTAAACTATCATGTTGCTGTTCATCTGAAGCAACTTCAGTTTGCTCCTCAGTTACAATACTGTGTTCCTCTATTTCAAACATTTCTGTGTCTGTGGACCCAGAATGTTCTTCTAGCTGCTGGTCACCATCATTACTCTCATTCATTAGCTTAATAGTACTTATCATATTTGAAGCATTGTCAGTTACGACAGAAAGAACTTGCTCTTTTTTAAGTTCATAGTCTTGCAGAACCTTTTCCACCAAGACCTGGAGAAACTCACTGGTGTGATGAGCTTTGGTGTCTTTTACTGCCAATGTCTTGGTAACTATTTCATTTTTGTCACAAACAAATCGGACATTGATGGCAAAATAGTTCACTCTGTGACGGGTGCAGGCATCCATTTTAAGAAACAGAAAGCGTCCCTTGAGAGTTTTTTTAAGTTCTTCCTTTTGTTTAAAAGCTTCTTCGATTACTAATTTTCTAATTCTCTCTCTCTCCAGAGAAACACCAAGCTTGCGGGCCATTTCCGCATTCAGACACATAAAAGCTGGTCGAGAAAATAATGAAATAGGCACACTATCCTTTACAACAAGCTCTATGATGTTTTTTAAATGTATGTACTGTCATTGTCACAATAACTTTGTCACTAACAAAATATCTTGCAACTGATGGCTGCAAAGTTCTCTGCTCCTTTGTTTGGCTGGAAGAGCTGGGCACTGGTTCATTGGTTTGGATGCAGTCTCTCATCCATTGCTTTCAGTACTTCTGGATGAAAGCGCTGTAAATGTCTCTTTAGATTAGAAGCTCTGGTAGGAGCATTTTTATCTTTGCCTGAATATGCACTGATCTTGGCTTCACAGCGTTTTCATCTGGATCATTTGTCATACACTGACAGACAATGTTTTCTATCTTGAGTGATGGTGAAATGTTCAAATACAGCACATTTAATGTGACGCTTCTTTGACATTCTCAGGTTTTTAATTCTGCATTCACAATCCAAATGACAATTGTTTTTCCTAAAAACAATTGTACAAAATTATTGCAAGGTCGTACAACTGATGTAGTGGTCAGTAATACTGTTATTCCTCATGTACACAGTTAACTGATGCAAAGTTTGTTGAAAGGATAATACTTCTTACAGTCTTCTACTTCTGAGTAGCAGCTGTGAGATGCTTGGAAGATGCACACCTAGTAAACATCTAGTCTAGAGGAGGAGTTTTACTTCTAAGAATTTGCAACACATTTTCACTTTCAGTTTCATACATTGTAAGTAGGGGGGTTGGGGCAGCATGAGGTTAACCAAGTATAAGATTAGATAAGGGCATTGGAGAACAGGGACACACAAGAAGTGATGGTACTGCCACACTAAACAATCCGCTAGCGATCACGATAACGACGCATACTAATGCGATCGCTAGCGGGATTGTTTCTATATCGCTAAGTGCGGCCACATTTAGCGATATAGTTAACGACGCTATCGCCGTTAGCGATCTTCTTAACGACTTTAGCGGTACAAAAGTACAGCTAAATCGCTAAGAAAAGGTGCCACACTAGCGATATATACTTACCCAGCGGGAGCGCCGACGAGAAAATAGGGTCCGGAACGATTCCAGCGACGAGCGAGATCACAGCAGGAAGCTCGTCGCTGGCAGATGCCGCACTGAACAACATCGCTAACGGGATCGCTAAATAGTGACGTTTTTTAGCGATCCCGTTAGCGATATTGTTCAGTGTGGCATACCCTTAAGAAATGTCTATCTCCAGCAGAACTGCTTATCACTGTTGTTCATAGTTTGATAGAACATATATATTTGAGTAACATTTATAAAATTCATATGAAAGTTCAATTATGAAATATTAATACATTTTTTTAAAGCTGGAGTCAGTACATTTCTACCGACTCCGACCAAAACTAACTCTGACTCCACAGCCCTGCCTGACAGTGTCCTCCACCACAAAGCATGGTCATATTGAGCTGGTGGTTGTTGTCGATGCCTCTGGTCCTCCATGACAGAGAAGAGCTTGAGCTTTGTTCTGTGAACTGTCCCCTCCCTTTAAAAGGGGGATCCACCATGCTACTCCGATTCCACCTCCTCCAATACCAGGTGATTGCCTCCCCAAACCAGGACACGCTATATCTTCACGCATCCCAGGCCATCTTTCGGAATACTCCCTCTGACTTCACTCGGGCATGTCCATACCCAGAGAGTGCCTTGCGCCCGTAACATCAGCTGGTCCTGGTTGACCCAGTATGCTGCACAGCGGAGGTTGAGGGCAGGGAGTGCAGAGGGGGGACGGCAGTGTGGCAGTCTGTAGTCACTGACTGTGCTCATTGTGTGCTGTCACAATTCAGAAGTGTCATGATTCCCTGCCTGTTCACATATTTACAGTCACGTAACTAGACTCATTCAGCTTCTCAATTCAAGAATTGAGCCAGATGAGTCTAGTTAGAATGTTATCACAAGTATGCAAAGACACATAAGGCAACTTGAAATCCCACCCGCAAAGGGAATAGAGAGGAAATCGAAACAGTGTGCACACTCCTAATTCTCCTGTATGCCTCGTACAGGTGGGCACTTGCGTAACCAAGTGTGCAATTTTCATATTTGCAGTCACATGTCAACTAGACTCAGCTGGCTTCGGATGAAAAGATAAAATGAATAGCAGAAGTCACGGATTAATGTGGCATAATGTCCAAGATGGTGTAACCCATTTAACCACAGAGGCCCTTAAATCTGAAGATTGCACCAAGATGCCAAGATTAACTGATGAATAAAGGCTAAGGCTAAGTGCACACGATCAGGAATAATTGCGTTTTTTTCGCGGTTTTTTCGCTATTTTCCGCGGTTAAACCGCGAACAAAACGCAAGCATTAAGCATTCTATACGTTTTAATTGATTCCGCATGTTTTGTACACATGTTGCGTTTTTTTCCGCGAAAAAAACGCTTAGCGGAAAAAAAAGCAACATGTTCATTAATTTAGCGTAACCGCGGTGATTCCGCCGCCATAGGAATGCATTGAACCGCTTACTTTCCGCATGTGGCTATGCCCACTATGCGCAATGTAAGCGGTTCATGTGCGGATGGTACCCAGGGTCTGGAGCAGAGGAGACTCTCCTCCAGGCCCTGGGTACCATATCCCTGGTAAAACAATAATTAAAATAAAAAATAATGATATTCTCACCTTCCGGCGGCCCCCGCAGCCTTCCCGCCTTCAGCGACGCTCCCGGCAACTTCCGGTCCCAAGAGTCCTTTGCGAGAATCACCCAGATGGCATAGCGGTCTCGCGAGATGCACGTCATCGGTGTGATTTGTCGCAATGCATCCTTGGGACCGCGAGTTGCCGGGAGCGTCGCTGAGAGGCGGGAAGGCTGCGGGGGCCGCCGGAAGGTGAGAATATCATTATTTATTATTTTTTTTATTATTTTTACATTAGATCTTTTTACTATTGATGCGGCATAGGCGGCATCAATAGTAAAAAGTTGGTCACATGTGTCAAACACTATGTTTGACTCGTGTGACCAACCTGTCAATCAGTTTTCCAAGCGATGCTACAGATCGCTAGGAAAACGCTAGCATTCTGCAAGCTAATTACGCTTGCAAAACGCTATTATTCTGGCGGGAATCAGCATAAAAAAAACGTGCGTATTTCCTGCGGGAGAAGTGCGGGATTGCCGCGGAAATTTCCGCGGCAATTCCGCAACGTGTGAACTTAGCCTTAAAGTTTAAGCCCAGTAACATACATATATATATTTATTAAAAAAAAAAAAAAACACACCGACACACCTCTGAAACTTGAACAGGTACAACAACGTCAGTGACAGAAGACATCGCTGGAGTGTCACCGGTAAAGGTGGGGAGAATGACTTTTTTTTAGGCTACACAGGGCCCAGTTACATTTAATATGGGGATGTCCAAGAGGACAGCTATCCACTACATTCCTCTTACTTTGTGATTAATGGTTGTTGAGCCAGGCCAATATTTAATTGAGCTGCTTAGCATGATGTTCCCATTTCGGTCTGTGTGTGCAAAAAATACATATACACATGTGGTCAAAATTGTTGGTAATCCTCATTTAATGACAGAAAAACCAAAATCGTCACAGAAATAACTTGAATCTGACAAAAGCAATGATGAATCAAAAATCTATAAAAATGAACAAATGAAAGTCAGACAATGCTTTTCAACCATGCTTCCACAGAATTAAAAAAAAAAAAAAAAAACATACTCATGAAATAGGCCTGGACAGAAATGATGGTACCATTAACTTAATATTTTGTTGCACAACCTTTTAAGGCAATCACTGCAAATCAAACGATTCCTGCAACTGTCAATGAGACTTCTGCACCTCTCAACAGGTATTTTGGCCCACTCCTCAAGAGCAAACTGCTCCAGTTGTCTCATGTTTGAAGGTTGCCTTTCCCAGACGGCATGTTTCAGCTCTTTCCAAAGATGCTCAATAGGATTTAGGTCAGGGCTCATAGAAG
>JARQOD010009483.1:0-31208 GCA_033576555.1 Oophaga sylvatica
CCAGTCTGACGCTGAATACACTGTATTTCTTTAAAGAGAACACATTACTCAATCTATGCTTGCCAAACCACGGGCAGATTGATTCAGTCACTGACTACTCGATTGCAGCTCTGTAGTTTCAGAGAAAAAGTGTTTTGAAGATTTTACATAGCCAGAGACCTGTTAATCAATTAGAGCGATGTAGAGAGAAGCCAGCTTGGTGCAGAGCTAGACTACTGTACCTGTTGGGATGTCATTACTGATCTTACTGTCTCTGTTCCTTGGATTACTATGATGCCATTCTTTACTCATAGTTATTAATCATTTCATTAATTGGGATTATATTTCCATAATATATTTTTATTATATATTATTATAGCATATTCACATATCATCACATATATTGTTCTGTGTGTATAATTCCGAAATATATACGGAGATTTAAATTTTTTTCTACACCGTATACAGCTGTATGCTCCTCATATAGTACCGTATATCTGCTGTTTGTATTACGGTCAAATACATACTGAGTGTGCGTCTGTGTGTGACTCCGGAAATATATATAAGGAGATTTAAATTTTCCCCTACACTGTATACAGCTGTACGCTCCTCATACAGTACTATATATCTGCTGGTATTTTTGGTACATTTTCCCAACATGAGGAAGTATGGTGGAAGGCCGCGGACGTGGGCGGGGGCAGCTGGTACTGATGGTGGTTGTGGTGCATCTGCTGGTAGTGCCAAAAGCACAATAGCACATAAGGCAGGAGGTGTTGAGCCTGCATCATCGTCTGGCTCCAGGAGGCCTGGAAGACTCCCTTTTCTGGGAGTAGGTAAACCGCTTTTAAAGCGGGAGTATCTGTAGTACGTCCACACTTGCAAGTGCATGCTGTTTACATGTCTTAGCATGCAACTGGTATTCAAATTTCGGAGATTTTTCCCTCGGCTAAAGGTCCTTCCGCACTTCTTACAGATAACCTTTGCCTCATCAATAGGATTTTGGTCAAATTAGTGCCACACTGCACTCTTCCTACTATGGGATAAATTTTCAGGGCTTGCACGCTGTGCTAATTTGACCGTCTGGCCAAGTTGTCCTGCAACTCTTTTTGTTTTTTTTAACACGTTTTTGGACTGCTATGGGCCTGCCAGAAAACCACAGCTATGATGTCAATGCCTGCTGTGGATCCTCCTCCTCTTCTAAGCTATTTCCAGCGGCACCCTCTTTCCCCAATGGATGCCAATCCGGGTCAACACCTGGGTCATCCATCACCTCCTCTTCAATTTCATCTGCACCTTCCCCTGTGTCACTGTGTAAAGTGGTATAGTATGCGGGAAGGGGCACCTGAGTTTTATCAGGGTCAGAATCTGGCTCAGTAGACTGCGAGGTCAATGCAGTGCTCTGGTTGAATGTACCAGCAGAATCATATGCATCAGTGCACTCCATGTCATATTCATCTTGGACTGGGGAATTCAGGATTTCACTTGATAAATTAGGCATGGTATGTGAAAAGAGCTCCAGGGAGTAATCTGAAATGTGGCCTGCCGCATCCTTCACTTTTGGTGAGGGTGAAGGACACAAGGAAAGGTGTTGTTCCTGACCAGAAGCCTGCACTGAAGACTCAGTGCTTGCAGTTTTTGAAACTTCAGAAGAGGAGGCGATAGAGCTGGAGGCTGTTTCGGCAATGTAAGCAAAAACCTGTTCCTGATGCTCCGGCTTTAAAAGCGGTTTACCTACTCCCACAAAAGGGAGTCTTCCAGGCTTCTGAAGCCAGACGATGACGCAGGCTCAACACTTCCTGCCTTAGGTGCTATTGTGCTTTTGGCACTACCAGCAGATGCACCACCACCACCATCAGTACCAGCGGCCCCCCCACCATACTTCCTCATGTTTGGGAAAATGTACCAAAAATAACAGCAGATATATGGTACTGTATGAGGAGCGTACAGCTGTATACGGTGTAGGGGAAAATTTAAATCTCCCTATTTATTACCGGAGTCACACACAGAAGCTCACTCAGTATGGATTTAACCGTGATGCCAGCAGATGTACGGTACTGTATGAGAAGCGTACAGCTGTATACAGTGTAGGGGAAAATTTAAATCTCCATATTTATTTCCAGAGTCACACACAGACTCTCACTCAGTATGGATTTCACCGTAATACCAGCAGATATACGGTGCTGTATGAGGAGCGTACAGCTGTATACGGTGTAGGGGAAAATGTAAATCTCCCTATTTATTTCCGGAGTCACACACAGACACTCTCTCATTATGGATTTGACCATAATACAAACATCAGATATACGGTACCCCCCAAAGCAAGCCAATCACTGCAATGCCCTTCTCTACGATGGTGGTGGACACTGCACATGTCATCTCATTGCCCACAGTGTACGTCCTTGCTCATTGGCTGAAAAAAAGGCACCTGCAATCATTCTGCAAAATCCAAATTTGGCACTCGTTTTGCCGACCGCATTGCCGACTTTACGCTATGGTTGGGTTTCGATCGGCGAATCTCGACTTTGGCAAAAGTCGGCGACTTATGAATCTAGCCGACCTGTTTCGCTCAACTCTGTTGTTCACTGTTACCAAGTTCACATCATCATCTCAATAAATATACACTTAAGAATCCATACAGTCTTTTAACTGGGAAGTGGATGAAAGGTTTAGCCGTATGCTGGAATCCAAACAGCACTATACGTGGAGGAAGGCCGAACAGTGAAAATGAAACCATTGGTCGCATGTGGCGATTGCTCAGGCTGTAGGGGACTGCTACCACCCAAACTGCTCCACATATGGGTATTACAGCAGCCGCCATACAGCCGCAGGGAACAAGAGCCCAGGCCCCAGTAAAAACGGAGAGCCAGTCGCAGGCAGCTATCACACAGACTGTATGGGACCTCTACCACCCAGAATACACTGCATATGGGTATTACAGCAGATACCATACAGCCGCAGGGAATAAGAGCCCAGGACCCAGTAAAAAGGACCACCGGTCGCACGCAGTGATTGCATAGACTGTATGGGACTGCTACCACCCAAACTGCTCCGCATAGGGTATTACAGCAGCCGCCATACAGCCGCGGGGAAAAAGAGTCCAGGCCCCAGTAAGAACAGATTAGATGCCTTCATTGAAACTGACAGCTGGTTGCAGACTGCAGTTGATCAGACTGTACAAGACCGCTAACACCCACACTGCTCCACATACTGGTACCACAGCAGCCACCATACAGCCACAGAATGATACTGCAGCCCCCCAAGAAGTGCTACATCATTCTCGCTACGCGGAAGTCCGCCACGTATAGACTCAGTTTTCATGCAAAAATACTCAGCAGTGCGCAGCTAAGTGCACAATTTCTCGAACTGACACATCCTCACTCAAAATGAGGTCACCAGCAAGCTCCAGAAGGTCGTCAATAGCAGAGCTTGCTGCTGTCACTCGTGCCGAAGCCGAAGCCGCAAAAGGAGGTCTTCCTTCGCCGAACAAGAAATGCATCTAAAGCTGAGACAAGCAGAGCACGAAGCAGCAAGGGTACGTCTGCAGGCAGACTAAGACGCAGAAACCGCATGTCTGCAGGCAGACCAAAATGCATGCCTAGAAGCCGAAATCCGCACGTTTGCAGGCGGAATGAGAGGCGGAAAATGCATGCCTACAAGCCGAAACTGCATGCCTGCAAGCAGAGCAAGAGGCGGAGAGTGCACGCCTGAAAGCATCTCTAGAAAGACTTGTGACAAATAAAGAGACAGCAGCTGCAATAGCTAAGGCAGAGTACTTGGAAGCTATGAAAGCCAGCCTTAGTCAATAGTATGCTTACCAGCACACTAGAAAATGGACGTCCGTCTCTTCCAGCCATGTCACAATAGTCTGCTGGTAAAGGAATTATCGAGCAGCACTCCTCTATCTTATCCTTTCTCAGTGCCTACCAACGAAGACCACGCCTGTGAAGGTGAACAAGATCACATAGGATGTACAGTCTTCACAGGACAAAGGAAGACAACAAGGTAGCAATGTCTATAGAAGACAGAATGTTCTTGGACATCATGGATAGACAAATAGTCAAAGACAAATCGAATAGCTGAGTCGCACCTCTACCATTTCGACCTCAGATAAGGTGCCTACCCAACAACAGGGAACTGGTCTACAGCCGAGTCATCTCCCTCAAGCACAAGCTTCAGAAGTCACCTG
The DNA here is from genome assembly GCA_033576555.1 of Oophaga sylvatica. Lineage (NCBI taxonomy): Eukaryota > Metazoa > Chordata > Amphibia > Anura > Dendrobatidae > Oophaga > Oophaga sylvatica. The sequence goes on from JARQOD010009483.1 coordinate 4,166, forward strand.
AGACAAAGGAACATTTCTTTACCTTCATGGGAAGATATTCCAGAACAACCACGCAGAGATTGCACCTGCACTTCGGGCCTCAGAGGAGTGTTGGTACCTGCCCATCTTCAGAGTGTACCATCTTAAGAAGCCAGGTCAAATAAGAGTGGTATTTGACTTAAGCACCAAATGCGAAGATGTTTCATTGAATGATGTCCTACTATCGGGCCCAGACCTCAACAACAGGCTTCTGGAAATACTACTCTCTTTCCGCAGAGACGTGGTGGCATTTATGGCCGACATACAACAGATGTTCCACTGTTTTCTAATCAAAGAGGAACACAGAAACTACTTGAGGTTCTTCTGGTTCTTCTGGTACCGTGACAATGACCTGGACAAAGACATCGCAGAGTACCGTATGAGGGTACACATCTTCGGGAACAGCCTTTTTCCAGCAGTCGCTATCTATGGCCTCTGAAATTCCGCCAAAGATGGCGAAGAAGAGTATGGGTCAGATGTCCGATCCTTCGTAGAGAAGGACTTCTACTTAGATGACGGTTTGAAGTCCACACCACAAATGAGGCTGCAATCAGTATACTTAAAAGGGCTCAAGAAATGCTCGCTCAGTCTAACCTAAGGTTACACAAGATTTCGTCCAACAGCTGAGAGTTGATGGAAGCCATTCCCTTTCAAGACTATTCCAGCGATCCAAAGGACCTAGACCTAAGCATCGACTTCCTATGAGGTGTTCTTTCTTTCGTGAATAGTCTATACGACCCCCTGGGGTTCGTAGCTCCAGTAACATCCAAGGAAAAATGATGCTAAGAGACTTCACCCAAGTCAGAGTAGAGGAAGTCTCTCGAGGCCTTGACAGACCTTCGTGTGAAACGACCGTATGCTCCTGTGCCATCCACAGAAGTCAAGACACAAAGATTTTGTATCGTCTGTGACGCATCAGTCAAAGTGATCGCAGCAGTAGCGTATTTCAAAACCATAGACGTAAACGAACAGAGCCACATCGGGTTTGTGATGAGCCGGACTAAACAGGCGCCACTCCGCAAACACACGATACCCAGACTGGAACTCTGCGCTGCTGTCCTCGCAGTTGAGTTGGCTGAGCTTATCTCAGATGCGATGAATCTGGAGCCCAAAGATGCACAGTTCTACACCGATAGCAAGGTAGTACTGGGATACATCTGCAACGAAATGCGACCCTTCTATGTCTACGTCAGCAAACAGGTACTGAGGATAAGAAGATCCATCTGCCCTAATCAGTGGCACTACGTACCTATTCACCACAATCCTGCAGACCATGCACTAAATCCATTGCTCCAAGATACCTTAAGGACACTACATAGTTCACAGGCCCTGCCTCCTTGTACCGTTCGATGCCCCACTTTAAAAGGCCTGATACGTTCGAACAAGTGGATCCATCCTCGAGTGCCTGCTCTGCATGTAGTGATTTCAAGTCATCACCTGTGTGAATACTTCTCCGTCCAATTATGACAAGAGCATTCTTAAAGTGATACCTTTATTGGCTAACCAGAAAATTATATGTTCGCAAGCTTTCAGAGCGCAGAGGCTCCTTCTTCAGGCAAGATGAATCTTGCCTGAAGAAGGAGCCTCTGCGCTCTGAAAGCTTGCGAACATATAATTTTCTGGTTAGCCAATAAAGGTATCACTTTAAGAATGCTCTTGTCATAATTGGACGGAGAAGTATTCACATCGATTTTTCTGGCTAACACGGTACCACAATATAATTTATTATTGTACACCAAGTCATCACCTGGAATCTCATCGGTTCAGCAGGTTCTCAACCTCGAAGTAACTTGTTCGAGCTATTGCTTGTCTGCTTCATGTGGCCCAGTCACAACCCTGCTCATTCAGCACCATCATGACTTAGTGAGATACCAAGGCCATTTGTTTATCTAAGGGAATCTATGGGCAGCTGGACTATGGATAGTCGGTGCAAAGAGAAGTGTGAGCAAACTCATCTTTAACTACGTTACATGTCGCAAACTTCATGGCATGTTCCAAAATCCGAAGATGGCCAATCTTCCATCCGACAGATTTAGTAATGAACCCCCTTCACCAACGTTGGACTAGATGTATTTGGTCCTTGGTCTGTGGCTACACGACCACTAGGAAGATCCATACTGAAGCAAAGTGTTGGGCAGTTTTGTTCACCTGTCTGTCCATCAGAGACGTTCATATCGAAGTAATCTAATCTATGGACACTTCAAGTTTTATAAATGCGCTTCGATGCTTTATCGCAACCAGAGGCACTGTGAAGCATATTCGCTCTGACCGAGGTACGGATTTCATCGGAGCGGCAAGAGAACACCAAATCCCTTTCAATTTAGACATGCTAATGTTAAAAGGTACCTAGGTGAGCAAGGATGCACCAGCCTTTCAATCTCCCACACTCTTCGCAGATGGGAGGTGCCTGGGAAAGATTGATAGGGATAGCATGCAAAATACTAGACTCTATCTTCTTACAAGCAAACACCAGATTCACACACGAGAGTTTTACTATGTTCTTGGCCGAGGTCTCAGCTATCATGAATGCCAGGCTGCTCACAGCACTTTCCAGCGATTCCAGAGACCCTACAGTCCTTACTAGTGTTGAGCGATACTGCTCGATATCTAAAAATATCGTATCGGAATGGTATCGCCGATATCACTAAATATCGTCGATATCCGATTACGATACCGGAAGTCCCATGTAAGTCTATGGGAACAAAATATCGCAACAAAAAAAACCCTTTCTTTCGTTGTAAACAAAAACAACATATACATACATATAATATAATATAATAATACATTCATGTACAATATATTATCATATATTTATAGTTTAACACTTCTACATAGTAAAATAGACTCTGATTCAATTGCCGGGTAAAGCCGTGACATACCCCATAGAAGTCGACGGGCTCGGTGCCGAGTACCCCCAAAACCTCTGGCTCTGTGCGACTCAACTTGGGCGTCACGAACAGGATTCTGTAGCTCGCTATAAGCGAGTCCTGTGTGCCTGAATTGAACTGGTTTTGTGCTTGAGAATTGCTAAAATCATCAGAGAATGTATTTGCCATTTTTCCGCTATATCTGCGTCACGACGAGGCACTGGTGAAGAAGAAGGACGTGCTCTTCGTGGGTGTACACTCACTCAGTGGCGCGAAAACGATGGCCGACCACTCTAAATGGTACTGCAATGTAAGATCGTGCCCCACAGCTCTTCAGTTCCGCCTCCTCATCCTCCTCAGTGTGCGGAAACTAACACGAAGGTCCCGCCTCCCTACAAAAGAGGGGCCCTCTCCAGATGCTAATGACACATGTGACTTGGCAGAGATGGCTAATGGACACGAGCAGAAGTGTGAAGGGATGGAGCAGTCAGAGCTCTCCCCCCACGGAAGCGACCCGATCGCCACGGAACCACCGTTGGGCACCCGGCCTGGAAACCCTCCTACGCTGCAAGAAGCGGAGGATACCCTAAGAGCCTGGCCCGGCACCGGGAGGAGGTCGCCAGGATGGAAGCCAGCTGGCGTGCCCTAAAACTAAACTTGGAGCGGCGCCAATCCCTCTTACCTGAAGTGTCTGTACCGGAAGGTGAGGCACCGTTCTAGTAGAGGAGTCCGTGCGGGCATCCCAGCCCTTGCAATGTGATCCGGTTGACGTTGTCGCAGTGGAGGCACCCGTTCGTGCAAAAAACTCTGCACCGGCAGCACCCCAGATCCCACTGTCTGCCCCCGTCGCTGAGACAGAAGAAGCGACACCCTTCCTCATGGAGGAGGCCGCGCAGGCACCAGAGCACTACCTGCCTGTACCGGAGCCGACTGTCATCTGTTCCAGAGCCGGCTGCTTCCTCCGCAGGTGAGCGCCGCCAGGACTGGGGGGCGCCAGGAGAGCTGCCGCAAACCGGGCATCGTAAGCTGGCATTTGATGGTGGAGACATGGAGCAGCTGGTGGAGGAGAATTACAACCGGCGTCAGGAGGAAGAGTGGAGACGTTGGGAGTGGGAAGCAGAGCGACAAAGGGAGCAGCGAGAATCCCAAAAGCTTCGGCAACGTCAACTGGAGAAGGACCGGATGAGAAAAGATAAAGGAACCCTGTGGGAGCAGCGGCGTAAGGGTGCAGTACGGAGCTTTAAATTGAAAGGTGGTTGGGGCTTCATCCAGGAGCCTGGACTTTATTTAGAAGTGTTTGTGACCCGGCGGACGTGGAGACACCTCAGAGACCGGAGGCTTGCAGAACTTGGTGACTACCGACACGGGTACAATGGATGACGCCTAATGTTCCAGTGCGACCACTCCCCAGAGTGTCAGGACCTGTAGACCCCGGAGCTCGCTCACTCAGCCCTGAAGTGCCCCCCACGCGTAATCTCCCAGCCTCCTCGTGGTCCCTCAGCAGCCAGCTATGGCATGATACTAAGCTGGCACCGCCTGTTAGGCCCTGGTCGTCAGTCCTGACTGGCTCCGACGAGGAATAAGTGGCACACGACCAGATAGCGGTCAGACTTGACTGTACAGCTCACACTCACGGCTGGGTCTTGTGTCCGATTTGGCAAGCATCGAACAGTAAGTGTACGAACATCCCTGCCAAAGAATTATAAATAACCCGGACAGGGTCCCTGTATGTAAATAGTTAAATTGTTGATGTTCCCGGACGGGTGAATGTTCATAAAAAATTTTTTTAATTTAATAAAAAACACAACACAGTTTTCATTACTTTTATTACAGTCTCATCCTGCGACGCCATCGATCTCCTGTAAAAAATGAAAAAAAAAAACAGCAGTATACCACCTGTCCGAGCAGTCCATAGTAACGAGTGTCCCACGACGATCCAGCTCTGCTACATCAGAATGACAGGCAGAGCCTGTCATCCCGGCGCAGCACAGCTGATTACCTGCTTCCCCGGCGGTGACGTCATCGGACTGGTTTACGGCCGGGATTACCCTGCAGTCACTGCAGTTATCGCGAAAAACTGCATGTGACCGCCAGGGAGAAGATAATGGCGGCCATCAAGCAGTCCAGGACGTGACCGCCGGAGATCTTCTGCCAGGTAAGTGCCGCTGACTCCTGACAGACCCGACCGACGGACACTCACAGTGACAGTGACAAATCCGATTCCGGTATCCGATATGACGAAAATATCGTACTCGGAATCGAAAGCCCGATACAGCTAATATCGGCCGATACCCGATATTTGCAGTATCGTATCGCTCAACACTAGTCCTTACTCCTGCAATGCTACTCACACAGAAAACCTGTGTCCTGAGAGCTCCACTCGGAGAATTCAACAATAAAGACCTCTACAGGTGACAGTGGAGGCAAGTGCAAAGTGTGTCCAATGTCTTTTGGGACAGATGGAGGAAGCAGTATCTCTCCAATCTGCAAACCAGGACGAAGTGGAAGAAAGACCGCCCAAACATCCAACCTGGCGATATTGTACTTGTCAAAGACAGTCAGTTGCATTGAAACGAGTGGCCACTCGGCCTAGTCACCAAGCCTCTTCCCAGCAAGGATGGGAAAGTGCTCAAAGTAGAAGTCAGAGTGTGCAAACTTGGGGAGAACAAACTGTTCCTCATGCCAGTTACCGAGCTTGTGTTGTTATTTTCCCAAAAAGAACCAAATAGTGGCATCTGTTGATACCAAGCGGGGAGTGTTCTGCCCATGCATGTGTGGCTAGTTAATTTCATAGTACAGTACCAGTTATAGCCATTAGAGGTCATTAGGTACTCATTTATCCTGTGTTTGTATGCTTGGATACTTCTTTAAAAGAGCAGTGTCTTCTGGTGAAGTTACAGCCCCCTCAATTTCCTGGGCTAGAAGCTGAGACATTTTCTCTCAGACTTTACAGTTAAGCACAGTGCTCCCAGCTCTCTCCCTACAAAGCATTGCTCCTGACCAGTAGATTCTGGTGAGACTCTAATGCATATGTGTCTGTGTTAGACAGCCTCTGTGTAGTCTCTGTATCTCTTAGTTAGCTAATACTTTCACACTGCTTACAGATAGGTTGCATTTCTGTATAGAGCAGGATAGTATTGCAGCATGTACTTTGCCATAACTGTGTTGTAATTTTACTGTGCAGCCTCTGTAATATTAGTTACTGATGTAATTGCACTCTGTATCATGCTGTTGTCTCTGTTATCTGCTAGTACTGATACACTGTTCATTTCTCTTGTAGTTTTTACCAAATATTCATCCACCATTGTTCACTGTTACCAAGTTCACATCATCATCTCAATAAATATAGACTTAAGAATCCATGCAGTCTTTTTACTGGGAAGTGGATGAAAGGTTTAGCTGTATGCTGGAATCCACACAGCACTATACGTGGAAGAAGGCAGAAACACATATCGTCACTGCCATGCGCTGCTTCCAAGCATAAATCAGCTGTTGACATCAGAACAGGATGATGAGAAGGAGTGTAGGAAAGGTAAGTACAATTTTTCATTATATTTTTCTCTTGAAGACCATGCATACCAGGATGGGGATGTAAGAGCCATGCTTGCCAGGATATGGATGAGGAGGCCATGCATACCAGGATGGAGATGAGGGGCCATGTAGACCTGGATTAGGAACTTATATATTCCAGGATGGGGGATATTAGTACAGAATTGATAACATTTTTTGCTTCATTTTTTTTTTCCTCTATAAAACCTGGCTGTGTCTTATGGTCAGGTGCAGCTTATAGTCAGAAAAATATGGTACTTAAATTATTATTATTTTTTTTAATTCCTTTTTAAATTTTGCTTTATATAAAATTGTTTTACAGGAAAGAATGTTTCTTAATATTTTTTTCCTGTAAACTCCAATTTCCTGTCATCCTGAAAGTGGAATAAAAGTGTGACACCATTGTGTTCACCAGTGATCTGGGAGTCAGAGATGATTCCAGGGGTCATCCCAATCCTGTTCCTCTTCCACTCATCACTTTTTCCATCCATTTCAACATTTTCATTGCCCCTCATACCACTTTGTAGGGTCTGCCGGAAAAATGTTCGGATTTTCCATTGACCCCCATAATATTTATTACTTGAAACAAGCATTCGAGCATTAGGAATTATGCCACATAATAGTTTCTGGTAGAGTAATTAAATGGTAGATTAATTAAATACAGAAAGAAATTTCAATGCTTTTATAGAGTGTTATATAACACAGACATGTTCCACAAAGCACCTAATACTCTATGGATGACAATATAGTAACTTTTTCACATAAAATTAAAAAATGTGGTCAACTGCTGAAGCTATATATTTAGCAATAGATTGTAAAGTCCTAATCTCTGCCTAGAGACTGTATTCAGCCACTCTCTCTGCTCCTGCAACTCTATCTCCCTCCATAGGTTAAATGCAGATTGTATCTGATACAAACAGCAAAGCAAAGATTAATCCTTAGAAAGTATGATCGTTCAGCTTCAGCACCAGTATCAACACTACAGGAATGTGATTTATTAAACTGTGTACCATCTCCCTGGACAATCACTCTCTCCTTACAATAACTACCATCACAGAGATGTACAATGGCATCAGTGTGTGGAGCCAGCCTGGTGGCGCCTGTCCTATTATAATCCCTGATGATGTCAAACGGCCATAAATCACAGTAATGCCACTACCAAGATGGCTACGGCATTATAATGACACACAGGCAATTCCTGCATTATTATTGGCTGTGTAGCAGGCATCAAACATGCAGGGGCAGGGATTCAAATTTGAAATCGAGATAATGCTCCTGAGTGCCAAGCACGTCAGAGCACTCAGAAACTCGAGTGATATTCGAGTACCACTGAGCATGTTCACTCATCCCTAATAGCTATGTGTAACTATGTAACTTTGCATCACATGAAAGAACCTGGTTCATCAGTATGAGAGCCAATTCTCTTTCTATGAAATCCATTTTGAAGAGAGCAGTCAAGGTCAGCACTAAGTATATGGATGTTATGGCCTGCATTTCCAGTGTATGGAGAAGCTGAGCCACTCCATGCATATACATACACCTAAGGTGTATCTAGGTGGAGGGCTGCTGGAGCACAGCCGACAAGGGTCGTAGTCGAACCGCCTAATGCGGGGGTCCACAATGTCTCCCCCAGCAGCTGCATTCTGCCACCTCCCGGATTGGTAGTTGGCCATTCTCTGTGCCCACTGTCAAGCTGACAGCCGGCACAAAGAAGCTGCAGTGCGCTGGCTTCCAGTGATCAATTGTACTCGCGTCTTACAGACGCAAGTTCAATTGAAGCTCAGGGGTCAGAGCGACGCCAGCAGCGCGATCATGTGATCCCACTGTTGACATCACTCCCCGCGCTGCAGAGCAACAAACTGGTGGTAAGTGCTCCAGTGGAGCTGAAGACACCTAAGATTAAGTTCATGGGGGGAATTTAGTTTTAGGTTGGAGAGATTTGGCGTAGGGATGGGGGATTTAATGTATATGGGGAGATTTTTAGTGGGGATCGAGGGAGATTTAATGTGTGGAGGAGATTTGGAGTGGGGATGGGGGATTTAATGTGTGGGGGAGATTTGGGGTGTGAATGGGGATTTATTGTCTGTGGGGATTTGGAGTAGGAATGGAGGAGTTAATGTGTGGGGGTGATATTGAGTGGGGATGAGGGGAATTAAAGTGTGGGGTGATTTGAGGACACAAAATGAGGAGCAAAGGGGGAGATGCAAGGCATGTATGAGGAAACATTATAGGGGCATGTATGAGAATACAGTACAAGGGAATAGGGGCATGGATGAGGAAACAGTATAGGGGAATGGGGGGAATGTATGAGAAAAGAGAATGGGGGATTGGTTCAGACAGTATGGGAAGCAAATGGTGGAATGTATGCGTACACAGTATGAGTAGCGATGGGAAAAATTTATATGGACACTTATGTGGACACAGTATATGGAGTAAGGGTGATGGGATGTGTGCAGACACAGTTGGAGGTATGTGTGAACAGGTAGTATAGAGAGTGAGGGGTAAATGTATGAGGAAACAGTATGGTGAGCAAAGAGTATGTGAAAGGAGACAGTATGAGGAGGGAGGGAAATAGTGTGAAGAGACAGTATGGGGGAGAAAAGTGTGTGGACACAGAATAGATACTGAGTAGTGCAGGCATAGCATGGGGGTACAGTGCAAGGGTACAGCAAGGAGGGGACAATATATCAAGGAGGGGGAGTGTGATGAGAGGGTACAGTATAGAGTATAGGCCCTACAGGGAGGACACTGTGAGAGGACAGTGTGAAGAGGTGTGCCAGTATGGAAAGGAGAGGACAGTGAGAATAGCATGTACCATAAGAGGGACAGTGTGAGGGTCATATTTTGTGCAGACAATATAGTGAGGGGCAATCATTTATTCTAGGGCTTAGCATAGGGTAAATATTTTTATTCAGGAGCATTATAATGACACTTATATCTTTAAAGGCATCATGTGGAGATTTGCTGCATCAGACAGGAGAAGATGGAAGTCTTCAGATACGAGCTGTGGATGAGAAAACTCATCATGAGTTGTGGGCAAGATGAAGAAAAGAAGAAGAACGACTCCAGATATGACGTCACCTATAAGGTACCTGGATGTAAATATTATTTGTGATACTGACAAGTTCTCAGGTTTTTATTTATGTTAGGAGCATTAAAGGGGTTTCCAGGTTTGTGATGAGTCTGCAATCACTCTAGGTGACTGCAGACTTCTGAATTCTGACAGTGCGCACTGCACGCTGCCAGGATTCTCTGTTGCCGGCAATTTTCATATATGCAGTCATGCAGTCACATGAAAACTGAAAACTAAACACTGTGGCCTGACTCAATGGAAATGAAATGAGCGACGCTTGTCACGTCTAGTCGGAATATGATCAGAAGTATGCAAGTTGCATGTTTGTGCTGACATGACCATCCACTCTTTCCATCGGCAAGAGAGAATCCTAAAAGTGTGCAGTGCATTCGTTGTGAGAATTCAGAAGCTGCAATGTCAGCATTCAGCTCTGCAGGTTCCAGTAGTCATTACATGGACACTTCACGTATAGGTGATTTTCATACTTATGGTCCTGTGACAACGAGCTTCTCTTCCTGCTTCTCTCAGTTTTTCACTGAACATTGAGAGCATTAGCACGTTACTAGGTGAGCAAATCGCATATGTGCATGAGGGGCAGGGCACCAAACTGAATTCTTGCCCCGAGTGCCAGAAAACCTAGATACATCTCTGGTGAGCACATCCATTGTAAATGCATAGCAGATGTTGTCAAGAGGTAAATGTCATTTTTAAGCTTTAACTAGTTGGTTGATGTTTAGCAATACATGCATGTAACTTAGGAAACTAAACATTCTTCAGTTAGCATGTATAAAGAACTCTATGAAGGACCTGGAGTATATCTATCTCAGCTTCCTTTTTTACACAATTTCCCGTAGTGTAACAAAAGTAATATGAAGCTAAACAACATAAAAGAAACATAACACAAATATGAAGACAATTTATTATGATTTATCTAAGTATTCAACACCTTTTGTATACTAGTGTATGAGCACCTGCTGACTCACTTCCGTGTACTTGCTACTTTTCTATTATAATACAACCATGATGCTCACCAGAGCTCTCCTGTACGAATATAAAATAATATTATTATATAACTGGTGCTTCTCACAAAATTAGAATATCATGAAAAAGTTAATTTATTTCAGTTCTTCAATACAAAAAATGAAGCTCATATATAATATAGAGTCATTACAAACAGAATGATCTATTCCAAGTGTTTATTTCTGTTTATGTTGATGATTGTGACTTACAGCCAAAGAAAAACCAAAAATCATAAGTTGATAAGTCTCTATTAGCTTTCCACAATTGCCACTGGAATTTTTCCTATTTTCAAGGCAAAACAGCTTCAGCTCCTTCAACTAAGATTGTTTCTTCTGGTGAACAGCAATCTTCAAGTATAACCACAGATTGTCAATTGTATTAAAACAAAAAAAGAGAATTATAAAGAAATAAGATCAAAAAATATTTCAATAGTGGGAGAAATTTTAGTTAAAAATTGACTTTATTAAGAAACATATAGAATGTTGTGGCATTGAAGGCGATAACAAAAATATAAAAGTTTAAAGCGTAAAGATATATGATTAGAAACAGCATATAATCACCGTAAGGGCTCATATTCACTTGCTGGGAAAAAAACGTCAGTTTTCAGGATGGTCCGATTATGTGCAATAGTCATGCGATTTGCATGCGATTTTTTATAGCACCATCTATTGCATTAGCGATTATCATGCCAAAATCGCATCAAATCGCAGCATGTTGCGATTTTTTTTTCACACCGATTTCCGGATCGCAAATGAGATGTCACCTATTGGTCCGATTTGAATCAGATTTTTTATCAGCTGAAAATCATCAGTTTTCGGCTCAAGTGAGTATGAGCCCTTAGTAACATAAACATGGTATGATCAGAGAAAAAGTGCAAGGTGCTATCAGCAAAAAGACATATCAACACATGCAAAATATGTATATCTCTAATAAATACTAAGCAGACTCAATAGATGCTATGTTTTGTGAATCCAAATGAGCATAAAAAATATATATATAAATATATATAAACCCCACATCCATAGGATTAAGAGCCCATGTTATACAAGCACATAAATATAGCAGGTAACGTATCATAATGCTTTACCATCATTGCTTTACCCCTATGCACCATCAGTTAATTGCACAGCAGTAGTTACAACTAATAATAATACACGTCTGTTAATGACTATGTGCTGGAAAAAATGAATGGCTGACCATTCGGTAAGGATAAAAAACTAATTCTGGATCAGTGATCAAAAAAGCGTATGTACATGGGATAATATCAATTATTTCAATCTTTATTTATACAGTGGTAAAATACAAAATAGAGAATAATATGTAATAATAAAAAATAAATAAAAACACTGCTAACTAGAAGTGCCCACGCCAAAATTGTAAATATAAATATACTGTATATAAAAAATGTGCCCAAAAAGGGATCACATAGATACTTTGTCAAAGGTAACCAAGTCAGTATGAATCCATATTAACCAATGGAATAGATCCAGGGCTGCCACTAGGAATTTCGGGGCCCCATACTGGCAAAATTTATGGGGCCCCCTTGAGACTCTGCCCAGGCTCCACCCCCCAGTTCCGCATCCACCCTAGCTCCTCCTCCACCACATAAACCTTCCAAAATCCCTCCGCCCTTTCATGGAAAAACTTCACTTCTGCACCATGCCCTCATCAATGACACATTAACACCAATCACTCGATGAATATGCAGCATTTTGCTTGTTTAGTATAATACACCACATAGTCCTCCATATATTATAATGTGCACCACAGTCCTCCATATTGTAAAGTGCACACCCCATAGTCCTCCATATAATATAATGTATCCATAGTCCTCCATATAGTATAATACACTCCTAATAGCCCTCAATATATTAAAATACACTCAGTCATTCATATAGTATAATACACTCCTCATAGTGCTCTCCATATAGTATAATGCACCGCCATAGTCATCCATGTAGTACAATTCACTTCCCATAGTATAATGCACCCCATAGCTCTTCATATGGTATAATGTATTCCCCATAGTCCTCGATACAGTAAAATGCAGCCCACAATATTAATGCAGTCACCCTTTGGCAAATGCAGCCACCCCACAGAGCAAATGCAGCCACCCAGAGCATAATGCAACCACCCCAGAGCATAATGCAACCACCCCAGAGTATAATGCAACCACCCCAGAGTATAATGCAACCACCCCACAGAGTATAATGCAACCACCCCACAGAGTATAATGCAACCACCACACAGAGTATAATGTAAACCCCCATAGAATATAATTGAGCCCCCTTATATAGTATAATGTAGCCCCTCCATAAAATACAATGTAGCCCTCATATAGTATAATGCAGCCCCCATAGAATATAATGTAGTTCCCTCATAAAAGTATAATGAAGCCCCCATACAATATAATCTAGCCCCCCATAGAATACAATGTATCCACCTTATACAGTATAATGTAGCCCCCTCATAAGTGTATGATGCAATCACCCCTCATAGAATATAATAAATATAATACAGCCCCTCATAGAATATAATGTATCCCCGAATACAATATCATACAGCCCGCCTCCCCAAAGGAATATAACGTAGCCCCCCATAGTATATAACACAGCCACAAAGTATATAACACAGTCACCCTATAAAATATAATATATCTCCCAATAGTATATAACACAGCCAACATAGTATATAGCACGGCCCACATAGTATATAGCGTGGCCCACATAGTATACAACAGGACCCACATAGTATACAGCACGGCCCAAGCAGGGCCCACATAGTGTACAGCGTGGCCCACATAGTATATAGTAGCAGGGCCCACATTGTACAGCAGAGCCCACATGGTATACGGCAGGGCCCACATAGTATACGGCAGGGCCCACATTGTACGGCAGGGCCCACATAGTATACGGCAGGGCCCACATTGTACGGCAGGGCCCATATAGTATACGGCAGGGCCCACATTGTACAGCAGGGCCCACATTGTACAGCAGGGCCCACATAGTATACGGCAGGGCCCACATTGTCCAGCAGGGCCCACATAGTATACAGCAGGGCCCACATTGTCCAGCATGGCCCACATAGTATACAGCAGGGCCCACATTGTCCAGCCGTGCCCACATTGTACAGCAGGGCCCACATAGTATACGGCAGTGCCCACATAGTATATAGTAGCAGGGCACACATTGTACAGCAGAGCCCACATGGTATACGGCAGGGCCCACATAGTATATAGTAGCAGGGCCCACATTGTACAGCAGGGCCCACATAGTATACGGCAGTGCCCACATAGTAATAGAAGGCACACATTGTACAGCAGGCCCACATGGTTCGCAGGGCACATAGTATATAGTGCAGGCCACATGTACAGCAGAGCCCACATGTATACGGCAGGGCCACAAGTATATATGCAGGCCCACATTGTACAGCAGGCCCACATAGTAACGGCAGGGCCCACATGGTACGGCAGGGCCCACATAGTATAAGGCAGGGCCCACATTGTACAGCAGGGCCCACATTGTACAGCAGGGCCCACATAGTATACGGCAGGGCCCACATTGTACAGCAGGGCCCACATAGTATACGGCAGGGCCCAAATTGTCCAGCAGGGCCCACATTGTCCAGCAGGGCCCACATAGTATACAGCATGGCCCACATTGTCCAGTAGGGCCCACATAGTATACAGCAGGGCCCACATTGTCCAGCAGGGCCCACATAGTATACAGCAGGGCCCACATTGTCCAGCAGGGCCCACATAGTATACAGCAGGGCCCACATTGTCCAGCAGGGCCCACATAGTATACAGCAGGCCCACATTGTCCAGCAGGGCCCACATAGTATACGGCAGGGCCCACATAGTATACGGCAGGGCCCACATTGTCCAGCAGGGCCCACATAGTATACGGCAGGGCCCACATTGTCCAGCAGGGCCCACATAGTATACGGCAGGGCACACATTGTCCAGCAGGGCCCAAATAGTATACAGCAGGGCCACATTGTCCAGCAGGGCCACATAGTATACGGCAGGGCCCACATAGTATACGCAGGGCCCACATAGTATACGGCAGGGCCCACATAGTATACGGCAGGCCCACATAGTATACGGCAGGCCCACATGTACGCAGGCCAACATAGTATACGGCAGGCCCACAAGTATATGGCAGGCCCACATAGTATACGGCAGGCCAATAGTATACGGCAGGCCCACATAGTATACGGCAGGGCCCACATTGTACGCAGGGCCCACATAGTATACGGCAGGGCCCACATTGTACAGCAGGGCCCACATTGTACGGCAGGGCCCACATAGTATACGGCAGGGCCCACATTGTACAGCAGGGCCCACATAGTATACGGCAGGGCCCAAATTGTCCAGCAGGGCCCACATTGTACAGCAGGGCCCACATAGTATACGGCAGGACCCACATTGTCCAGCAGGGCCCACATAGTATACAGCATGGCCCACATTGTCCAGCAGGGCCCACATAGTATACAGCAGGGCCCACATTGTCCAGCAGGGCCCACATAGTATACGGCAGGGCCCACATTGTCCAGCAGGGCCCACATAGTATACAGCAGGGCCCACATTGTCCAGCAGGGCCCACATAGTATACAGCAGGGCCCACATTGTCCAGCAGGGCCCACATAGTATATGGCAGGGCCCACATAGTATACGGCAGGGCCCACATAGTATACGGCAGGGCCAACATTGTACAGCAGGGCCCACATTGTCCAGCCTTCACCTCTCCTCCACCCACCCACAGTTCAGTAAAGCACTGACAGCTTTAGGAAAAAAAAAAAAACACTCCTCACCTCATCCTCGTGCCAGCGCTCCTCCCAGCTCCTGTCTCCTGCTCTGCCCGGCACACAGTGAGCTCGCTGTGTCAGAGGCAGAGCAGGGAATGATGGGAGAGCGCTGCTCCCAGCTCCTGTCTCCTGCTCTGCCCGGCACACAGTGAGCGCGCTGTGTCAGAGGCAGAGCAGGAAATGATGGGAGAGGGAGCATCAGCTGACGCTCTCTCCTCCATCATCGCTTTGAACTGTACTGGCAGACGCCGGTATAGTTCAATGCAGCGGCAGGGGGAGTCGGCGCTGGGGGCAGGCGGGCCCCCCTGCCACACAGGGGCCCCCATAGCGGCTGCGTGATGTGCCGCTAGCTGGGGGCCCCTTGGGGAGCAGGGGGAGCCTCAAAATGTTGGGGGCCCCCGGGCCCGAGCGCGGACATGCGTGCTCGGGCGGCGGGCCCCCCCTAATCACTGGGCCCCATACATCAGTGAGGGTTCTCATGCCCTGATGGCGGCCCTGAATAGATCTCAAATACCTACTTATTTCCATCCATCACAAACTAAAAAAGGTGTTCCGGTCGGGCAATTTCTGAGAGCCAGGAGAAACTGCACGGAGGATCAAAATTTTCGTAAGGAGGCACGTGACCTTACTCAAAGATCTAAGAAGAGGGATTATACTAGGAATTGCATATCTTGGGCCTATCAGAGGGCTAACATGCAGTCACAGGCATCACTATTGACTTCTACCAAGAAATCTACAGATAATCATATTCCTTTCATCACGAGTTTTAATACTCATTGGTCACAGGTAAGAAATATCTTACATAAACATTGGAGGATCTTGACCACTGATCTACAGACATCTCAGGTTGTCAGTCAACAGCCACTTGTCAACGCTAGAAGAATGCCTAACTTGAGGGATATCCTTACGAGGAGTCATTACGAGGAGTCATTACACCTACCTTCAGATTGAATCGAGGCATTATTTTGAAAGGCTCTTTTCCCTGTGGGGTTGTAATATTTGTCCATTCATGCAACCTATACAGAATGTATTTTGCAATCCTATTGATCATGTGCAGCATAGACTAAAAACGTATATTAGTTGTAAAACGACCAACGTTATCTATGCCATCATCTGCCCTATCCCTGCAGATTTATGTAGGCCAGACTTCACAAGAATTACGAAGGAGGATCCAAAGACATTTTTCTACCATCAATACGGCTTCTGTGGCTGCCCGTAAAGGTAAGACTCTTACCTCGGTGGCATCCCATTGCTTAACCCACCATGCAGGTAGACATTCCAATACTAGAGTTCTAGGATTGGAACATATAAGTGGATCTAGAAGGGGTGGCCCATTCGATAAAAAGTTACTACAAGCAGAAGCAAGGTGGATTTTTTTATTGCATTCTATGGCACCTTTTGGAATTAATGAAGATCTTTTATTCACAGGTTTTTAGGGGTGATTCCCAACATTGCCATCATCTTTCTTCTGATTGTCTTGGTCTTAATGATGCCTGTTACTGTCATTCATGGACCCTCAATCTTCCCCCATTACCTTGGGATGGCTCTCCTTATTCTCTACATGCTGGATATGAGATTCATCGTTTTCTACATGCTGGATATGAGATTGACTATTTGGAGGATCTTCATCAATCGTCATTGAATTATTCTGTGACAACACCATTTGGCATCTAAAATGATCTCATTGTTTAATGTCTTTATGCATGGATGTATATATATGTAAACATCCATTCATGGTTTTTTTGTTATGGGATATCTATCCTTTGGTATTCCAACTTTTTATCTTGGCCTAGCAATGGCTCTTCCTATTGTATTGATCTCCCCCCATCTGTTGGTGTGTCACATTGTATTCAGTGCTATATGTTCAGGCAGGTGTCCTGAGTTATCAATGGACATTCTTTTTCTCTTTTCCTTTTTTTTTTTTTTTTTTCTTTTTATATTTTTCCATGCTTACAGTCTATGCATTTCTAAGACATGGTATATGTGCAATATCAGTTATTTTTGAGATTCTTTTTATAATCTGTTTTTCCTATTATATATGCTATCTTTTTTCATTTTTGCTCCTGTGAGCCACGCACTCGCAATATATATATCTCTATGCTCTTGGGTGCCACGCTGGTCTACATGACCGGCGCATGTGCACTGCATAGCTTTGGGCAGAGACGTCTGCCAGGCCGTGACATTTGTCTGGTCACTTCCGCTTCCGGTTTTGGATACCGCGACACGTGTCTGCATTTATCATTTAAGATACAGGTATTTGTAGGCTTACTTGACAACGCAATGTACTTTTCCCTGACGAAGCCGTCCGTGTAACGGTGACACGCATTGGGTGTCCCCGCCTCTTCGCCCTGCTTCTTTCAGTTTGGTCGTACATTATGGACCTTTCACCCTATTGGGTTGACACGTGAGCTCATTCTGTTACAGCCCTGCGAGTTGTTGTTCAGCCCTTACATCCAGGCTATAACCTGGTCCTTGCTTGAACTGATAACTTACACCTTGCCTTCCATTCATTGTCCACCTTCTTTTTTTTCCTTGCAGGGCTGTACTTCTGTTTCATTAGCACTCTTGTGCTGCTTTTTGCTATTGAGTTTCATATATTGGCCCATTGTCTTTTTCATTCGTACAATGGATATTGATTGGCATTTCCAGCATGCACATTATTTGTAAATATAGTTTGACTTGTCACACTTTGACATACATTTCTTGTGGGCATTTTGCCATTCTCTAGGGTGCTTGTGCATTTGTATTGTGTGTCATATTGGATTCTATTTTTACCTTGGGCCATTTACAGTGTACATGCATATATATTTTTTCATTTATAGGCCTCTATATATATATTTGCGGAGGGTCTTACATATCCTCTCATATTATTAAAATTTTTGTATCTATCAATTTCCCAGAGGAGCATTGCACGGCGAATAAGCCTCCTTACCTCGACACGCCAGAGCTGGTATGTCACTCTCCACAAGGAGAAACCTTACCCCCTAGACTTTAGTCCAGAGCCTCTCATCTAGCCAAATCAGATCTCTCCTACTTTGCACTGACGAGGACCAATAGTCCGAAACACCGTGTCTGCAAATGGAGATTCTGATTTGGCTTTTATCCTAAGTCATATTACAAGACTCGTTAAAGGGTTGATTGTGACTTGTAGGATCGCTACTTCCAATAGGTGGCGCTATAGAGTACAAGTCCTCTTTGTTTGAAGAGGCAATTTGCATATTAAAATTTTCCAGAGGAGCATTGCACGGCGAATAAGCCTCCTTACCTCGACACGCCAGAGCTGGTATGTCACTCTCCACAAGGAGAAACCTTACCCCCTAGACCTGTATCTATCATGTAATTTATCCGTATAAGAGCTGTTGTATAGGGTCATTTAATATTATATGCAATTGTCTATTTTGAAGCAGTGCTAATGTGGGTGTATCCTCATTGTTTTTAGATGTTTTTAAGGATTGTTGTCACTAAAGTTTTCCATTTTACTTCCTAGTGGTGGAGTGCATTTTTGTATAGTGGTTCTTCTTTTTCTTTTTGGTTATCAAGTGTTTTGCAGACGACTTTCATTTATAATCCTTGTCAGATGCTTCTCGAATAAGATTCCACCAACAGTTAGCCAGCATTGGCTTACTCCACTTTTCCTGGTACCTTTTCTCCATCAGTGCAATGTCTTGTTGAAATCTTTCACTGTGTTCATTGCTAACGGCACCAAGATTGGCTGGAAAAAAGTCCAAGTGATAATGTAGAAAATGCATTTTTAGTGACATATTGCATATCATCAAATTATATGCTGTGAGCATGTTGTCCACGAGTTGTTCAAAGTTCGGTGCCCTGCTATTGGCAAGGAAGTTGAAGGTCACATCTTTAAAGGCTCTCCATGCCACTTGTTCAGCACCTTGAAAAAGACCATCAAAGCTACTGTCATTCATTGTATCTCTGATCTGTGGGCCAATAAAAATACCTTCTTTAATCTTTGCATCACTTATTCTTGGAAATTTCAGTCGCAAGTAACAAAGGGCTTCCAATTCTTTGTTCATTGCTTTGACAAAATTCTTCATAAGCCCAAGTTTAATATGCAAAGGCGGGAGAAATATCTTTGCTGGATCAATGAGAGGATTATGTTTAACATTCTTCTGTCCAGCAACCAGGTTTTCTAGGAGTGGTCAGTCCTTTCTGAAATAGTGCATTTCTCGTGCACGACTGTCCCACTCGTAAATAAAACAACAATACTTGGTATATCCAAGCTACAGTCCAAGAAGAAGTGCAACAACTTTTAGATCACCACATATTTCTAGTTATAATTTCAATAATTAATATGAGTCAGCACAGTAACTCCATATTCTCATACATTTCTTTCATGTGTACGGCATGTCCAATAGGTATAGAAGGATAGATATTTCCCTTGTGTAGTAAAACAGCCTTCAGTCTTAAAATTAACTAGTCAATGAACAATCACCATTCCTTCGGGTCATGTTCGCATCCAAGAGCACCAAACAACCCCAAGATGTCGATGCTAAAGATTAAACTGTCAACATGGTTGAAAAATTTATTAAGGTCTTCTTAACGACTGCGAAAACAGAAACTCTTTTTCCTGATAATAAGAGATTCCGTTCTTGTAGCCTTGATCCCAGTAATTCTGCCTGCCTCTTTGACAATTTAAAATCTCTCACCAAGTCACTCAGATCAGCTTGACTGAACAGATGTGGAATAGATATAGAAGGCTAAAAGTCTGGGTCTGCAGCAGTTTCATTTTCCACTGACATTGTTAGTTCACCTTCGTCGTCCTCCATTGTCCATACTTTAGGCGGCTTTGGAACATGAAGACTTTCATCGTGTGGCACTGGTCTTATGGCTGAAGGAAGATTAGGATATTCTATTGATTTCTTTTTCTTTGCTGAATATCATGTTACATTTGTAAGGCAGAAATATCATGATCTCTCTGTTCTCTCAATATCATTGGGACAGTGAATGGCATTGAAGGTCGTGATCCATTCACCCATGCTCTAAGAACAAGATGCACAGCATATATGAGGTGCCCACTGTTTTGTCCTGATCTCCAATTGAACATTCAAAGCATAGTTCATATGCTTTCTTAACAAATGGAGACATTTCCTTCTTTTGTGCTTTCATTGTATATTCTCCGCATTTATAGCAGAAATTATCACTGCTGTTGAGACACAGACGCGACATTTCAAAATAAATCTTCAGTTTTTACAATGAAAAGTATTCAGGCGAGTTGCATATATGATAGTAACTAGATGGAGGCCCGATGCTTTTGCATAGGGAGGGTGGTAATGTCACGATGGGGGCAGGCTTTGCAGGGTTGAGAATCTCTCCCCCATGTGCTCACCCACCTATCCACTCTCTCTTTCCCCATATGCTGACTTCTCCCATGTGTGCTCTCTTGAGATCACAGAGGATACATTTTGTGAGGTAAAATATTGTTTAAAAACAGTCAGTGAAATATTTTACCTCACAAAATGAATCCTCTGTGATTCCCTGCTGTAATGTCAGTATTGTCTTTTGAATCCTCACCTGCCCAGGAGATGTGGTATGCTCCATACATGGTCAGCCGATTAATTCACTGTGCCTGTGCGGAATTTGCATAAGTGCTTGCATATGAGTAGATCAGCGATTTATGTTATTTCAGTGGAAAACTCAGAATATACTGTTTCAGAAAAAGTTCATATATGAGTTTTTAGAATTATAACAGAATATTATAATGTTTTGTATCATTTCTCAAAAACCTTACATGATAGGAAAAATCTGAAGTTATTTCTGAAATCAGCATGAAAAATCTATCAGGAGGGAGCACTCAAAATTGTCTGAGGGACAGAACCTTGGTAACACAGTGTAACATTTCCCACATGTCTACTTTACATCTGCACAATTTCTAAAACATAATTTTGTTTGGTGAGAAAGTTAGAAGGGTTAAAAGTTGACCTACGTGTTATGATTTGGTAACTGAGGAGGACAGGAGCAAAACTGCAAGGCAGCCGAACACCTGAGAGGTTGGGAACTTATGGGTTGCAGATCCCTAAACTAACCGCACAACTAGAAGCAGCCGTGGAGCGCACCTATGGTGATCCTAGGCGCCTCGGCACAGCCGGAGAGCTAGCTAAACATAAAGACAGAAACAGGAAAGCTAACTGCCCCGGAGTATAGCCACAAAGGAATAGGCAGCCCCCAAACACATAATGGCGGTTAGACAAGATGAAACACAACGCAGACAGAAAATAGAGTGAGCAAACGCAGTGGCCGAACACTGACTAAATAGGACAGGAAAGAACAGAATATTATCTGCAACCCAGCAAAACTTCCAACATTTCTGATTACAAAAATGCTGAGACCACACGATCTCGCCACTCACTGAATCAGATCTCAGTGTGAACAAGGCTAACCCGCATCCACTCAAAAAGCAGGGAAAGAGCAATTGAACAAATAACAGTGGCTAAAGAAAAGCAGAGAGTAGCACAGGCCCCAGGAGGGGACCCGGCTAACCTCCACAAAGGAGCAGACAAAAATGGAAATAGCAAACACAATAGAAACAAGCAGAAAATATCTTATCTCAAAGTAGCAGACGAAGGCAAGACACCAGCAGACTTCCAAATGAACCAGGAAAACAACAATTGATCACCGGCGAGGATCATTGGAAGGCAGCTCCCTTATATCAGCACAGCCAGAGACACCTGATTACCAGCTATCGCTGCCAGGTGTGGAGGCCCCGTCATTAAATACAGCTTCAGTACCGTCAACAACCACCAGAGGGAGCCTCAGCTCAGAAATTGTCTCAGGCACGTTCATAACAGTACCCCACCTTGAGGAGGGGTCACCGAACCCTCACCTGTGCCACCAGGCCGATCAGGATGAGCTTAGTGATAGGCACGAACCAGTCTCTCCGCATGAATGTCAGAAGCAAACACCCAAGAATTGTCCTCCTGACCACAACCGTTCCACTTAACCAAGTACTGGAGTCTCTGTCTAGTGAAACGAGAATCCAATATCTTCTCCACTTCATACTCCAGATTGCTCTCAACCAGAACAGGCTCAGGAGGCGCAGCCATAGGAACCACTGGCTCGACAAACCTTTTCAATAAAGATTTGTGGAAGACGGTATGAATCTTAAACGTCCCTTTAAGAGCCAAGCGAAAATAAACTGGATTAAGGACTTTCAAGATCCTATAAGGTCCAGTGAACCTTGGCTTAAACTTTAGAGATGCAACCTTCATAGGAATATTCTTTGAGGACAACCAAACCAAGTCACCCACTTTAAACCGAGGACCATCAGTCCTATGCCGGTTGGCAAACCGTTGGGCCTTTTCCTGAGAGAGAGACAACATATCCACTACTTGATCCCAAATCTGCTGCATTCTCTCTACCACAGAGTCAACACCCGGACAGACAGAAGCCTCCCTCTGCCCCGAAGAAAATCGAGGATTAAACCCGGAATTGCAGAAGAAAGGTGACATCAAAATGGCAGAACTGGCCCTATTATTAAGAGCGAATTCAGCCAGGGGCAAAAAAGAGACCCTGTCATCCTGATCCGCAGACATAAAACATCTCAAATAAGTCTCCAAGGTCTGGTTTGTTCTCTCAGTCTGCCCATTGGTCTGAGGATGAAACGCAGAGGAGAAAGACAGCTGAACTCCCAGTTTAGAACAAAATGTCCTCCAAAATCTGGAAACAAACTGGACTCCCCTGTCAGACACAATGTTTTCCGGAATGCCATGCAAACAAACCACATGCTTAAAAACAAGGGTACCAACTCGGAAGAGGATGGCAACTTAGGCAGTGGCACAAGATGGATCATCTTGGAGATTCTATCACAGATCACCCAAATGACAGCCATTCTCTGAGAGACCGGGAGGTCGGAGATAAAATCCATATAGATATGGGTCCATGGCCTCTCGGGCACCGGCAGTGGCATTAACAAACCACTAGAGCGAGAACAGGGCTTGGAACGAGAACAAGTCCCACAGGACTGCACAAAATTCCTACATCGCGAGAAAAAGTGGGCCATCAAAAGGACCGACTCACCAAATCTCTAGTATCAAAAATACCAGGATGACCAGCCAACGCAGAGCAATGAACTTCAGCCATAACTTTTTCTCTCCATGGGTCAGGGACATACAATTTCCCCGCAGGGCAACGCTCAGGTTTATCCCCCTGAAATTGCTCCAGGGTCAGTCTCAAATCGGGTGAGACAGAACGACACCCTCCTTCAGAATGGCAGTAGGCTCTGCCACATCAATAGAATCCGCAAGGAAACTAATAGAGAGGGCATCCGCCTTAACATTCTTAGTACCCGGGAGAAAGGAGACCGCAAAGTTAAAACGTGTGAAAAACAATGCCCACCTGGCCTGTCTGGGATTCAATCGCTTGGCTGATTCGAGATAGATCAAGATTTTGTGGTCAGTGAGGACCACAACTTGATGTTTGGCTCCCTCCAACCAATGTCTCCACTCTTCGAGCGCCCACTTCATAGCCAATAATTCCCAATTCCCCACATCATAATTATGTTCAGTTGGGGAAAATTTTCGAGAGAAGAAGGCACAAGGGTTACTCTTAGAGGTCTCCGGATCCCTTTGGGACAAAACGGCTCCCGCACCAATCTCAGAAGCATCTATCTCCATCTGAAATGGTAGAGAAACATCAGGTTGCCGTAGAACAGGAGCAGAAGTGAATCTGCGCTTAACACTAGGACTACTGGACTCGTGACCCCGCCTAGAACTACTGAAAGGAGTCATTTTGACTCCTTGCTTGTTTTCGTTTATTTTTAGAGTTTCATTTGTGGTTATTTATTAATAATTATATTTTTTGTAATGTATTATTATTGTGAGATCCAACAGTAATGCTTTTGATTGTTTTTTTTCTGCTTTTCTTATTTTTCTACAGAAAATAACAATAATTATAATAGACGTTTTTCAAACATTTTTTTTTATTCAAGTGCACACATATAAACAACTGAAGAACAAAAAGCAGAGAAAATGTAGGTGGAGGAGCATAAAAATGAAAATATGGCGCAGAATTCACCTTCTAAACATTTGGTGTTTCACATTTTAGGCATTGCCTTTGATTTATGGCAGTACATTGCCCACACAAAGACTTACCACAAGTCTTACAATTGCCGACAGATCTATTTTTCTTGCACTTTTCTTTGATCTGGCAAAATTTTGTTTGAAAAAATCACTTCTGAGCATGTAGAAACTTGGGACGTGGAACCCTTTTCCCTATCTGTGACATAAGGACCACTCAACTCTCTCACAAGCGTTTGCAAAAATGCCTTGCGTGACATTTTTTGGTGGGTTATCTCATTGAATATTATCCATGCATTTATACCCGCAAAGTCTAAGGCATTTTCAAATGCATGAACAGGCCATCTCCTTGTGCATGTTCGTGTGGTATATTTTCGTGCCATCTGATCCACTACATCTACTCCATATTTTGTTTCATTGTAAAACTTTACCGTTTCTGGAGTTTTTTTAGCGGAATCAGACGCAACAACAACATCTGGATGGACGGAACTCAAAATGACAACATTTTTGTTGGGCTTTCCTTGATATACTGTAAGTGTAAAATTGTCTTCATTTCTAAACACTTTAGTGTTGTACAATTCCTCTTTCATGGATTTTATTTCTTTAGGCACTTCTCGCCTTATCTTGTTCAGTGTTCCCACGATGGTTGTTCCTTTGCTTTTTAGCTGTTTAGCTAATTTTACTGAAGTAAAATAATTATCGGTTGTAACATTGCGACCTTTTTTCAAAAACGGGTCCAATAACTTCATTACCACATGGTCAGCTAAACGGTCCTCAGCACGGCGTGTGTCATCTTTGCCTAGATAAGGGAAGCCATTTGCCAGATATTTGCTCTCCTTATCAACAGCTAGCCAATATTTGTGGCCATATTTATCTGGTTTGGAAGGCATGTACTGCGTGAATGGACACCTAGTTTTGCTTGGGAAAAGTTGCTCATCCACCGTTATGTATGGGCCAGGTTTGTAACACGCAATACAATTTTCAATAAACCTGTCCCACACAGTAGAAAATAGAGCAAACTTGTCCGTTTGCAGTCTCTCCGATCGAGTAGATTTCTCATCAAATCTGAGAAACCTCATAATTTCAACAAAGCGGTCCCTAGACATTGTCGCTTTGCCAAACGGTATTCCCCAGTCATTACACCAAATACTGCTAATCGAGTGACGGTTCGTGCCAGATATTCCACGAGCATAGAATATCGCAATGAATGCATCTAGCTCCTCATCAGATAGAGTAAACTGTAAATTATTGTTCCTGCATGCTTCTGCAAGCGTACAGTTCTTTATATGTGTCAATATATATGAATCAAAAATTAGCATAAGATAAGAGCCTAGAGTAAACAAGCTATTTTGTTCAGCATTACACAGTAATACAAGCAGGTAAAAGACAATGAAAATGTGAAAAGTTGACATGTAAATTGAACTACATCTATATGAACATCAGGGTAAATAAGACAGAGTGAAAAAATTATGCACAAAACTTTATAGCAACATTTAGTGACAAAAGGACCTCAAAATATAGTAGGGAGTCAAAATGACTCCCTTCAGTAGTTCTTGGTAAATTTTGAAAAAAACGCGCAAATTTTTCACCAAAATTATTTATTCTCACAAAATCTTTTTTCACATCATATTTGAGGAAAAGTCACCGAGTTTCAAGCTGGAATTCTGAAAAATGTAGTCACAGAAGAGAAATAAAAAACGAAAGGAGTCAAAATGACTCCATCAGTAGTTCTAGTGTTAAGCTCCTGAAACTCAGAAACTGCCTCAGGAGACCAATTTACAACATCAGAACCCTTTTTGGTTAAATCAGTCAGTGGTTTCACAATACCAGAGAAATTACTTATAAATTTACTGTAGAAATTAGCAAAACCCAAAAATCTCTGAAGAGCCTTCAATGAAGTGGGCTGAAGCCAATCACAAATGGCCTGAACCTTGACCGGGTCCATTTCAATAGCAGATGGGGACAAAATGAATCCCAAAAACGAAACCTTCTGTACGCCAAAGAGACATTTCGATCCCTTAACATACAAAGCATTCTCTCTCAAAGTCCGGAATACCCTCCGAACATGTTCCACATGAGAATTCCAGTCATTGGAAAATATCAAAATATCATCCAAATAAACGATCAGAAACTTATCCACCATGTCCCGGAAAATATCATTCATGAAAGACTGGAAAATGGAATGGGCATTAGTGAGCCCAAAATGCATCACTAGGTACTCAAAATGCCCCTCAGGGGTATTAAACGCCATCTTCCATTCATCTCCGTGCTTGATGCAAATAAGATTATACACCCCCCTAAGGTCAAGCTTGGTAAACCAACTGTCACCTTTCACTCTGGAGAACAAATCAAAAATCAGGGGTAACGGATATTGATATTTAGCCGTGATCTTATTAAGGAGACGATAGTCAATACATGGCCTCAATGAACCATCCTTCTTGGCCACAAAGAAAAAGCCGGCGCCCAAGGGTGAAGAGGATGGTCTGATATGACCCTTTTCCAGAGCCTCTTTGATATACGATCGCATAGCATCATGCTCGGGTACAGATAAATTGAAGAGCCGACCCTTGGGAAATTTACCACCGGGTACCATCTCAATCGCACAATCATAACTCCTATGCTGAGGCAAGGACGCAGATTTACTCTCACTAAATAAATCAGAAAAATCTGCCAAATAG
>JARQOD010009484.1:0-31198 GCA_033576555.1 Oophaga sylvatica
GTGGTGCAGTATATAGAGGATGTGTCCTGTGTAGTAAGGGTTGTCAGTGGTGGTATATAGAGGATGTGTCCCGTGTGGTGATATATAGAGGATGTGTCCTGTGTGGTGCAGTATATAGAGGATGTGTCCTGTGTGGTGTAGTATATAGAGGATGTGTCCCGTGTGGTGCAGTATATATAGGATGTGTCCTGTGTGGTGTAGTATATAGGGGATGTGTCCCGTATGGTGCAGTATATAGAGGATGTGTCCCGTGTGGTGCAGTATATAGAGGATGTGTCCTGTGTGGTGTAGTATATAGGGGATGTGTGGGGCAGTATATAGGGGATGTGTCCCGTGTGGTGTAGTATATAGAGGATCTGTGGTGCAGTATATAGAGGATGTGTCCCGTGTGGTGCAGTATATAGAGGATGTGTCCCGTGTGGTGTAGTATATAGAGGATGTGTCCCGTGTGGTGCAGTATATAGATGATGTGTCCCGTGTGGTGTAGTATATAGAGGATGTGTCCCGTGCGGTGCAGTATATAGAGGATGTGTCCCGTGTGGTGTAGTATATAGAGGATGTGTCCCGTGCGGTGTAGTATATAGATGATGTGTCCCGTGTGGTGTAGTATATAGAGGATGTGTCCCGTGTGGTGTAGTATATAGAGGATGTGTCCCGTGTGGTGTAGTATATAGAGGATGTGTCCCGTGTGGTGCAGTATATAGAGGATGTGTCCCGTGTGGTGTAGTATATAGAGGATGTGTCCCGTGTGGTGTAGTATATAGAGGATGTGTCCCGTGTGGTGTAGTATATTGAGGATGTGTCCCGTGCGGTGTAGTATATAGAGGATGTGTCCCGTGCGGTGTAGTATATAGAGGATGTGTCCCGTGTGGTGTAGTATATAGAGGATGTGTCCCGTGTGGTGTAGTATATAGAGGATGTGTCCCGTGTGGTGCAGTATATAGAGGATGTGTCCCGTGTGGTGTAGTATATAGAGGATGTGTCCCGTGTGGTGTAGTATATAGAGGATGTGTCCGTGCGGTGCAGTATATAGAGGATGTGTCCCGTGTGGTGTAGTATATAGAGGATGTGTCCCGTGTGGTGTAGTATATAGAGGATGTGTCCCGTGTGGTGCAGTATATAGAGGATGTGTCCCGTGTGGTGTAGAATATAGAGGATGTGTCCCGTGTGGTGTAGTATATAGAGGATGTGTCCCGTGTGGTGTAGTATATAGAGGATGTGTCCGTGTGGTGTAGTATATAGAGGATGTGTCCCGTGTGGTGCAGTATATAGAGGATGTGTCCGTGCGGTGCAGTATATAGAGGATGTGTCCCGTGTGGTGTAGTATATAGAGGATGTGTCCCGTGTGGTGTAGTATATAGAGGATGTGTCCCGTGTGGTGTAGTATATAGGGGATGTGTCCCGTGTGGTGCAGTATATAGAGGATGTGTCCCGTGTGGTGTAGAATATAGAGGATGTGTCCCGTGTGGTGTAGTATATAGAGGATGTGTCCCGTGTGGTGTAGTATATAGAGGATGTGTCCCGTGTGGTGTAGTATATAGAGGATGTGTCCCGTGTGGTGTAGTATATAGAGGATGTGTCCCGTGTGGTGCAGTATATAGAGGATGTGTCCCGTGTGGTGTAGAATATAGAGGATGTGTCCCGTGTGGTGTAGTATATAGAGGATGTGTCCCGTGTGGTGTAGTATATAGGAGATGTGTCCCGTGTGGTGTAGAATATAGAGGATGTGTCCCGTGTGGTGTAGTATATAGAGGATGTGTCCCGTGTGGTGTAGTATATAGATGATGTGTCCCGTGTGGTGTAGTATATAGAGGATGTGTCCCGTGTGGTGTAGTATATAGAGGATGTGTCCTGTGTGGTGTAGTATATAGAGGATGTGTCCCGTGTGGTGTAGTATATAGAGGATGTGTCCCGTGTGGTGCAGTATATAGAGGATGAGTCCCGTGTGGTGCAGTATATAGAGGATGTGTCCCGTGTGGTGTAGTATATAGAGGATGTGTCCCGTGTGGTGTAGTATATAGAGGATGTGTCCCGTGCGGTGCAGTATATAGAGGATGTGTCCCGTGTGGTGTAGTATATAGAGGATGTGTCCCGTGTGGTGTAGTATATAGAGGATGTGTCCCGTGTGGTGTAGTATATAGAGGATGTGTCCCGTGCAGTATAGTATATAGAGGATGTGTCCTGTGTGGTGTAGAATATAGAGGATGTGTCCCGTGTGGTGTAGTATATAGAGGATGTGTCCCGTGTGGTGTAGTATATAGAGGATGTGTCCCGTGTGGTGTAGTATATAGAGGATGTGTCCCGTGTGGTGTAGTATATAGAGGATGTGTCCCGTGTGGTGTAGTATATAGAGGATGTGTCCCGTGTGGTGCAGTTGTGTAGCCCTGGTGTTAGGCACACGCAGTACCCTGGAGAGTGTGTGGCGAGACAGCAGTTTAATGCTAAATATTCATTCACTCAACATATACTAGACACACCCTTAGGGTAGTGGAGTTTACTCTTGAGGGAGTGGTCAAGGCGTATGTGTTAGAGTGATTTAGTGAGTCTAGTTCCTGTCTTCGGACAGAGAAGACGTCTGGAGTTTAGTTCCTGACTTCAGAGAGAGAAGACGTCTGGAGGGAGGAAGCAGTCCAGATTGCTCTATCATCAGTTCGGAAAGTGGAGTCTAGTATAGGTGCTTTAATTCACCTTAGCCTAGTCAGAGCTGTACCTCATCAGCATACACTGGAAGGAAAGAAGAAGTTTAGTGCAGAAAGTCTTCAGTATCCTGTCTAAAGGACGGTATAAGGTTCAGAGACGTGCTCCTGCCTATTGAAAACTGAGCATCTGTAACTAACTTTGAAGTGAAGGAAAAGAAAGAAGTGACTGCTCGACCCTTGGCTAGTGTGAGTGCTTATGTTACCAGCGAGGACAAGGCGAAAGGCACAGTGGTTTATTGGAATAGTGCTTACGGATTGAAGAAGTCCTGCACATTGCTACCGGTCACTGGGGACCGAAGGATCACTACTGTTTCAAGCATAGTGATAAGAAAACCAGGAATTTACCGGACCTTAGGTCGCGGCAAACAAGCCCCTTATAGTCAGTACGTAACTGGGGTCAGGGGGAGTGAAGACTTTGAATCAGTGCACGATAAGATAAGAATTCAGCTCCCTCGCAGTAAGGCTCCTAACACAAAGCTGACTGGGCGGTACAGCTATAGATTAGCTGGAGATATTGAGGGAACTACGCTTCAGGCTGGTTGTACTCATTGTATTGGAAGTAAAGGAGGCCCCTAACTTGTCCAGCTGCTGTCTCAAGATACACTCTCCTTGGATCAGCCTCCCTGGGACCTGCCTGAACATCTTACAAGTAAAGGTATGGAAAGACGCTGACCGTGTGAGACTGTGTTATTTACCTGCACCCGACTTCACTAACTTCATAGACCTGAGGGAAGAGTCCCACCTGTAGGGGACCCGACATCTAGCTGCATCACCATCCCCTCAGAGATCTACAGCAGCGCTGGTACTAATTACCAGAATACTACAGGGGCGTCACGAACTGTATATAAACCTATCCCCTGTAAATATATCCCCAACATACGCCAGACCGCGCGGGCCACAGACCGAGCCACAGCTACCTGTGACAAACCCCATAGACTTCTACGGGCTCGGCTCTGAGTACCCCATTGCCCTGGTAACCCACAATTGTGGTGGCGGGTCGACACAACTTTGGCGTCACGAACAGGATGCGAAACTCGCGGAATTGCGAGCCCTGTGTGCCTAAGGAATTGTTTTTGTGAAAAAGGACTGTTTGCACTTTTGGCGCCAAAATCGCCATTTTTGTCGCCATATTCGCGCCCTCAGGCGCTGGAGAAGAAGGTGGGCGTACCTTCGTGGGCGTCTACCCCCCAGTGGCGCGAAGAAAATGCCTGCCCTCTCAAAGTGCTATTACAATATGCGATCCTGCCCTACAGCAAAGGAGGTCCGCCTCCTCTTCACCTTCCCTGCGAGGAGGAGGAGACGCAAACCCCACCTCCACGGAAGAGACCGGATGTCTCCGCAGAAAGAAGAAAGAATCTTCTGGAACATCATGGAAGCAGGACGTGTGCAGCCGAGCAGGGAAGCGGAGGAAGGCAGGCCCCGTGCCCCAGCCAAGCTGCCACCAGCACAGGAGTCATCCGTGGTCCTGCACCTGCAGCAAGCATTGCTGGAGATCAAAGAAGAAAATGCACGATTCGAGTCACCGAAAATTCTGCTGCCCAAGGCAAAGGAGCAACCGGAGGCTGCCCCCGAAAGTACCAATCCTGATCCCACCGGTGAAGCGGTGGAGGCGAAGGAGGTTGAGGAGGTACCGCCAGTTCCGGAACGCCCGCCCGGCCAAGAGGCCGCAGCAGATGATCGATCCCCGGTAGGGACACCGTCGGGGACTCAGCCGTCAATGATGGAGCAGCAACAGCAGCAGGTTAGTGCGTCCCCAACTGAGCCATTGCGCACACCTGCTTCCTGCTCTGCATCACACCAGCATTGTGCATCGGCATCGCCCCCTGCGTACACCTCCGTATCGCAATCGGCGATCTACTCTGCATCGCAATCGGCGACCCAATCTACATCGCAAGAGTCTGATGCGATCTCAATTGAGCCACTACAAAAGCCTGCTTTTTGCCCAGTATCTTATGCTGCAGCAGCGTCCCCAGAGGAGGACGGGCCCTGCGGCCTAGAGGACCGGAGTGAACCGGCCCTGCAGGTAACCAGCGATGATGACACCCTGCTGGAACCCCCAACATCCCCACCAGCCCAGTGCACACCAGCCACACAGACCCCGATGGTGGAGTCGATGATCTTGGTGCTGGGCACTGGGCCCAGGAATAGGAACGGTCCTGTGCGAACATCGCATTGTTCCAGCCCCCGGGGTGGAAAATGTATGTGAAAATGAATAAATAGTAAAGAAGAATCGGTGAGATCCCTATAGGGTCTACCATAAGTAATATTGTAGAAAGTTTGAGAATGTTTTACAAAATTTTGCATAAGTTGAAGAATATAATGCATATATATTTTGCTAACCGTAGAATGCCCGGCTGGGTAACCAGAAAAAGTTTTGCACTTTAGTATTATAATAATGTGATATTATATCCATGTCTTTGGTTTTACAATGGACTTTGAGGTTGAGGACTGTGCTAACCCAGAACTTATTTGTACATAGTTGCGCTTCGGTGCCTTATTTTGGTTTTACATAAACCAGTACAACTACCTCTGAAAACAAAACCCGTGTGGTGTGGCACTGAGTGAGGTCTGCATTTGGATGTCCTGCAGCCCACCCAGGACCTACGTTGAAGGTTTGGTGCGGGTCCTTCACAAGTATATTGTATATTTATTGAATGCTATTTAATACTTTTTGTATTTCTATAATGTTTGCAACGTTCAAGATATCCTCACCTCCCGGATGGGACGAACCAATGTTAATTGTTTAATGTTTTCATGCATAAACAAAATGTCTCTTTTGTATTTTACAGCCCGGGAGTGCTGTCTTTTACCATGGGGGAATGTGTAGCCCTGGTGTTAGGCACACGCAGTACCCTGGAGAGTGTGTGGCGAGACAGCAGTTTAATGCTAAATATTCATTCACTCAACATATACTAGACACACCCTTAGGGTAGTGGAGTTTACTCTTGAGGGAGTGGTCAAGGCGTATGTGTTAGAGTGATTTAGTGAGTCTAGTTCCTGTCTTCGGACAGAGAAGACGTCTGGAGTTTAGTTCCTGACTTCAGAGAGAGAAGACGTCTGGAGGGAGGAAGCAGTCCAGATTGCTCTATCATCAGTTCGGAAAGTGGAGTCTAGTATAGGTGCTTTAATTCACCTTAGCCTAGTCAGAGCTGTACCTCATCAGCATACACTGGAAGGAAAGAAGAAGTTTAGTGCAGAAAGTCTTCAGTATCCTGTCTAAAGGACGGTATAAGGTTCAGAGACGTGCTCCTGCCTATTGAAAACTGAGCATCTGTAACTAACTTTGAAGCGAAGGAAAAGAAAGAAGTGACTGCTCGACCCTTGGCTAGTGTGAGTGCTTATGTTACCAGCGAGGACAAGGCGAAAGGCACAGTGGTTTATTGGAATAGTGCTTACGGATTGAAGAAGTCCTGCACATTGCTACCGGTCACTGGGGACCGAAGGATCACTACTGTTTCAAGCATAGTGATAAGAAAACCAGGAATTTACCGGACCTTAGGTCGCGGCAAACAAGCCCCTTATAGTCAGTACGTAACTGGGGTCAGGGGAGTGAAGACTTTGAATCAGTGCACGATAAGATAAGAATTCAGCTCCCTCGCAGTAAGGCTCCTAACACAAAGCTGACTGGGCGGTACAGCTATAGATTAGCTGGAGATATTGAGGGAACTACGCTTCAGGCTGGTTGTACTCATTGTATTGGAAGTAAAGGAGGCCCCTAACTTGTCCAGCTGCTGTCTCAAGATACACTCTCCTTGGATCAGCCTCCCTGGGACCTGCCTGAACATCTTACAAGTAAAGGTATGGAAAGACGCTGACCGTGTGAGACTGTGTTATTTACCTGCACCCGACTTCACTAACTTCATAGACCTGAGGGAAGAGTCCCACCTGTAGGGGACCCGACATCTAGCTGCATCACCATCCCCTCAGAGATCTACAGCAGCGCTGGTACTAATTACCAGAATACTACAGGTGGCGTCACGAACTGTATATAAACCTATCCCCTGTAAATATATCCCCAACATACGCCAGACCGCCCGGGCCACAGACCGAGCCACAGCTACCTGTGACAAACCCCATAGACTTCTACGGGCTCGGCTCTGAGTACCCCATTGCCCTGGTAACCCACAATTGTGGTGGCGGGTCGACACACAGTATATAGAGGATGTGTCCCGTGCGGTGTAGTATATAGGGGATGTGTCCCGTGTAATGTAGTATATAGGGGATGTGTCCCGTGTGGTGTAATATATAGAGGATGTGTCCCGTGTGGTGTAGTATATAGAGGATGTGTCCCGTGTGGTGCAGTATATAGGGGATGTGTCCCGTGTGGTGTAGTATATAGGGGATGTGTCCCGTGTAATGTAGTATATAGAGGATGTGTCCCGTGTGGTGCAGTATATAGATGATGTGTCCCGTGTGGTGCAGTATATAGAGGATGTGTCCCGTGTGGTGTAGTATATAGAGGATGTGTCCCGTGCGGTGTAGTATATAGGGGATGTGTCCCGTGTAATGTAGTATATAGGGGATGTGTGGTGCAGTATATAGGGATGTGTCCCGTGGTGTAGTATATAGGGGATGTGTCCCGTGTAATGTAGTATATAGGGGATGTGTGGTGCAGTATATAGGGGATGTGTCCCGTGTGGTGTAGTATATAGAGGATGTGTCCCGTGTGGTGTAGTATATAGAGGATGTGTCCCGTGTGGTGTAGTATATAGAGGATGTGTCCCGTGTGGTGCAGTATATAGGGATGTGTCCCGTGTGGTGTAGTATATAGGGGATGTGTCCCGTGTAATGTAGTATATAGGGGATGTGTGGTGCAGTATATAGGGATGTGTCCCGTGTGGTGTAGTATATAGGGGATGTGTCCCGTGTGGTGAGTATATAGAGAGTGTCCCGTGTGTGTAGTATATAGAGGATGTGTCCCGTGTGGTGTAGTATATAGAGGATGTGTCCCGTGGGTGTAGTATATAGAGGATGTGTCCGTGTGTGTAGTATATAGGATGGTCCTGTGGTGTAGTATATAGAGGATGTTGTCCGTGTGGTGTAGTATATAGGGGATGTGTCCCGTGTAATGTAGTATATAGGGATGTGTGGTGCAGTATATAGGGGATGTGTCCCGTGTGGTGTAGTATATAGGGATGTGTCCCTAAGTAGTTTGGGTTGGTAGTATATAGGGATGTGTCCCGTGTGGTGTAGTATATAGGGGATGTGTCCCGTGTGGTGCAGTATATAGGGATGTGTCCCGTGTGGTGTAGTATATAGGGGATGTGTCCCGTGTAATGTAGTATATAGGGGATGTGTGGTGCAGTATATAGGGGATGTGTCCCGTGTGGTGTAGTATATAGGGGATGTGTCCGCTCTCTATATTTGGACACATTGTATCTAGTTCTCTGATGATGATCTCGGTTTAGTTCTTTTAGGCTGTTTACAATTAATTAAGCAGATGGAAGGATCGGACGTTCTGTCGTCATCTCCGGCCGTAATTTAGTCTGAGGATATTTTTAGAAAGTTTTCCAAGAAATATTGATCAGCTAAATGACAAAGAAGCAGAGAAGATTGTGATCATTAATGTGAGAGCGGACGTGATCCTTCCTATAAAGCCGCTCAGAAGTTTTCTCTAACATGGATTAATATTCATTAGATGCTGACGAGACATTATATATTTGGGGGTTGTCGTTATTTAATAATCACACCCAGGATGTCAAATCTCCATTATGTTGCACAAGTGATGAAATGATCGCAGGTTCCCGTCCCCTATGGAAACGCAAAAAAAGGAAGGGAAAAGTAAAATAAAAATTCTCTAAATATTTAAAAAATAAATAAATCATAAAAATTTGATTTTTTGCCATTTTGGCATCTTTACATCCGTAAGGCTAAGTTCACACGTTGCGGAATTGCCGCGGAAATTTCCGCGGCAATCCCGCACTTCTCCGCAGGAAATACGCACGTTTTTGTATGCTGATTCCCGCCAGAATAATAGCGTTTTCCTAGCGATCTGTAGCATCGCTTGGAAAACTGATTGACAGGTTGGTCACACGAGTCACAGCCTATGCTGCATCAATAGTAAAAAGATCTAATGTAAAAATAATAAAAAAAATAATAAATAATGATATTCTCACCTTCCGGCGGCCCCGCAGCCTTCCCGCCTTCAGCGACGCTCCCGGCAACTCCGGTCCCAGGAGTCCTTTGCGACAAATCACACCGATGACGTAGCATCTCGCGAGACCACTACGCCATCTGGGTGATTCTCGCAAAGGACTCCTGGGACCGGGAGTTGCCGGGAGCATCGCTGAAGGTGGAAGGCTGCGGGGGCCGCGGGAAGGCTGCGGGGGCCGCCGGAAGGTGAGAATATCATTATTTTTTATTTTAATTATTGTTTTACCAGGGATATGGTACCCAGGGCCTGGAGGAGAGTCTCCCCTCCTCCAGACCCTGGGTACCACCGCACATGAACCGCTTACATTCCGCAAAATTAATGAACATGTTGCTATTTTTTCCGCGAAGCGTTTTTTTCGTGGAAAAAAACGCAACATGTGGCCAAAACATGCGGAATCAATTAACATGTATAGGATGCTTAATGCTTGCGTTTTTATCGCGTTTTTACCGTGGAAAACCGCGAAAAACCGCGAAAAAAACGCAATTATTCCTGATCGTGTGCACTTAGCCTAAAAGAACGATATATATAAATAATAAAACACCAAAGAACCAAAAAACTGACAGACTTCAAATATGTTTTTTTTTTGGTCCCAACTACCCCTCAAAATGCAGTAAATAGCTTGTGTGTACCCCGGAATGGCACCACTACAAGCCACAGCTCGTTACGCATAAAATAAACCCTCATATAGCTCCAATGGCTGGAAAAGGAAAGGTCTGGAAAAAAAAAAAACATACAAGTTTTTTTTGCGTGTTTTACATTTTTTTTAAGTACATTGTATGGTAAAATGAATGGTGTAATTAAAAACTACAACTCATCCCACAATGGAAAGCAAATCTTCATACAGCTCTGTGGACGGATAAAGAAAACAAGTATGGCTCTTGTAAGAAGGAAAAGGGAAAACAAAATTGGAAATAAAAACAAACTCCTCATTAAGAGATTAATCCGGGGTGGACATAACATTGGTGCAACCTGTATGAAAATGTAAGGGGGCCACTGCCTCCTCCAAAGCAGGTGGAATTGTGCACTGTGATTGGTCTGCAGGGGGTCCTTGCACAGGGGTCCTCTCCTGTCTTTGCCCACTCCTGGGTTAAACAACATTTTTACTTTTTTTAAGAGCCTATATAAAGTAATGCAGTTGTTTTTCACTTTTTTGTGGTACCAAGAATGGAAAACTTCCATTGCCACCTATTGGTCATAGGTGGTACTGCAGTTCATCTTCACTATCCTCGAAGTCTTGCATTTACAGTACAGTAAAGACGTATATCTTTGTACCGTGTTAGCCAGTAGATAGAAAAATATTTAGACTTGAGAGTCCTCAGTGGTTGATACCTTTTAATGGCTAACTGAAAAGATGGTAACAAATTGCAAGCTTTCGAGACTACTCAGGTCTCTTCATCAGGCAAAGACTAATACAAAATCTGAAGAATCACATATTTATACACAAACAGCACAGAAAAAATGCAATAGATAAGACAAGTGACGTGAAGCAGAATATGCAAATTGCCTCTTCAAACAAAGAGGACTTGTACTCTATAGCGCCACCTATTGGAAGTAGCGATCCTACAAGTCACAATCAACCCTTTAACGAGTCTGTGAAGCAGAATAGTCATTATGGCAGAGGGATGAACATAAATATTGGAACAGTTCATAGATAAGGAGTGTGAAAGTTTTATTACCCTCTGATTGGGGTCTGGTAATGTTTTGTGATGTTTTCACAGGGTATTTGGAGTAAATTCCTTAATTGATGTAATAGGCCATAAATCCATGTGATAGGTTCATTCCAGCATTAAGAGTGTCAAAGGTCACCATCAATTTGTATTCGCAAATTCTTCTCTGTCTCCGAGATGTGAAATTGCCTCTCAGTACAAGTATTTTCATATTTAACATGCTATGATCAGGGGAGCAAAAATGTTTTGCCACAGGTAGATCCATTCTTTTTTCTCTTATTGTGTGGCGATGAGAATTCATCCTTGTTCTCAGTTTTTGCCCGGTCTCCCCCACATACAGCCCCCAGTTGGACATTTAGTACATATAATTAGGTACACCACATTAGATGTGATGCAGCTGAAAGTACCTGGTATCTTGTAGTCCCGATGGGAGTTGGGGATATTTATCTTGTCCGTGGTCATTATAAATGGACAAGTTTTGCATTTCTTCTTGTTGCAAGGAGAGGTTCCTGCAGCTGTTGGGGAGGACAGGGAACTTCTGACAATGATGCTTCTTAGATTTGGGGGCTGCCTAAAACACAGTAGAGGGGGATCTGGAAATATGGATTGTAATCGGGCATCTTTTTGTAGTAAAGGTTGTAGTTTCCGTGCAGCTCCCTTAGCACCTCCAGATTTGGATTGTAGGTGACCACTAGAGGCACCCGGTTATTTTCTTCTTTAGCTTTGTAATGTAACAGGTGATTCCTTG
Organism: Oophaga sylvatica; assembly: GCA_033576555.1. NCBI lineage: Eukaryota > Metazoa > Chordata > Amphibia > Anura > Dendrobatidae > Oophaga > Oophaga sylvatica. The sequence goes on from JARQOD010009484.1 coordinate 11,269, forward strand.
ATATTCTGGTGGCTCTTGTAATTTGGTTTTCAATTGTTCTTGGATGGTAGCCCTGATTTAAAAAGGTCTTTCTAAGGCGACCAAGGTGTTCATCTCTATCCATGGGGTTGGAACATATACGGTTGTATCTGATGGCTTGGCTGTAGACAATAGAGTTTTTTATGTGTTTTGGATGGAAACTGTCCCATTTAAGGTTTGTTGGACGGTCGATTGGCTTCTGATACAGGGATGTCTCTATTTCATTGTTCTTTAGCTTAATGATGGTGTCCAAAAAGTTAATTTCAGTGCTGGAGTAGTTGAGTGTTAAGTTGATGGTGGAATGAAATTGATTGAACTGTTCATGGAACGTCTTTAGCTGTTGCTCAGACTCCGTCCAGATGATTAAGATATCATCAATGTAGCGGTAGTAGGCCCGAGGCCTGATGGGACATGAGGACAGAAAATCGCTTTCAAGCTTGGCCATGAAAAGATTTGCATACTGAGGAGCCATTTTACTTCCCATAGCTGTGCCAGACTCCTGTAAATAGATCTTGTTGTCAAATTCAAAGTAATTGTGGGTGAGGATGAATTTTGTGAGTTTCACCACAGAATCAGCATCATTTGCGGTGTTTTTCATGAAGTCTTTGCAGGCATTTAATCCATCCTGGTGTGGGATATTAGAGTACAAGGATTCCACATCCATGGTGGCCAGGATGGTTCCTTCTGGTAGAGGACCTATTGCTGCTAGTTTATTCAGTAGGTCAGTTGTGTCCTGAATGTAGCTGGGTGTATCCTTTACCAGGGGTTTAAGAATGCCCTCTACAGACTCGTTAAAGGGTTGATTGTGACTTGTAGGATCGCTACTTCCAATAGGTGGCGCTATAGAGTACAAGTCCTCTTTGTTTGAAGAGGCAATTTGCATATTCTGCTTCTCGTCACTTGTCTTATCTATTGCATTTTTTCTGTGCTGTTTTGTGTATAAATATGTGATTCTTCAGATGTTGTATTAGTCTTTGCCTGATGAAGAGACCTGAGTAGTCTCGAAAGCTTGCTATTTGTTACCATCTTTTCAGTTAGCCATTAAAAGGTATCAACCACTGAGGACTCTCAAGTCTAAATATTTTTCTATCTACTGGCTAACACGGTACAAAGATATACATCTTTACTGTATCAAAATGGAGGATACCAGAATGTACCGCATCTTTATGGAACTAAAACCACTTCTGAAGAAACGTGCACAAATGGACAGCAATATTTTTTTCTTATCTAAATGCAAAAAGGAGAATTTAATTCCCAAAGGACTCTGGATTACAAACCCAATTCTTCACACCTACAATACCCATTATGCAAAAAACCTTTGTCATAGGACGTCTGAGAGACTTAGGAACCATCTTTTGCATGTCTGCTACAGCATAAGGAGTAAAGTCCAAGGGCAATTTGAAAGCCTAAGGAAAACACTTACAGAAACCACAGAACAAAAATTACAACAATACTACAACAAACTACGGACCTTTCTGATTCATAACAAAGAAAAGAAACTACACAGATTGTGTCTCAATTCCGGACCCTATACAAACAGATCCAAAACAAAACCAAAACCTGACAACTCTGACAACCACTCCATTCCAGACACAAAAGCATCTAACTGTGTCATCAATCTCTCGGATTACAAACCCAACAAGGTGGAACTGGCCGTGCTTTCTAGAGGACTCTCATTTTGTCCCACTAAGGCCCTGGATAAAACTGAACTCTGCAGTGATATGGAACATTTTTTCAGGAGACTGCGCCTGAGGGAATACTTCAATGATACAGAAGATTCAGAAAACACTCGGACTGAAGGAAAAGGTATCCCAACAACCAAGAAGAGGTCAGACTGGACACCTCCTCCTGGACGCAACCCTCATTTGGATAAATATATAGACTCATTCAGATATTTGATAAAATCCACCATCATAGCCACCAACAAGAGACAAGCATCCAACATCAGTGCCCAGGAGAGAAAGGCTATACAGTCTCTGAAAACCAACAAAGAAATCATCATTAAACCTGCTGACAAGGGAGGTGCAATAGTCATGATGAACACATCAGACTATATGAAGGAATGAAGGAAGCAAACAGACAACTTACGGACACACGCTACTACAGAAAACTGGAGTCGGACCCTACACAGGACTATTACAAGGAACTAAACAAGTTGGTATCTTGTCTGTCTGACAAATCCATAAGAGCCGATGACCTGATACCAGAGAGTCCAAGAACAGGGACATTCTACATGCTTCCCAAAATCCACAAAGCCGGTAATCCAGGGAGGCCGATTATTTCATGTGTGGACACCATAACTGAGCAGGTATCTGGATGGGTAGAGGGCATTCTTAAACCCCTGGTAAAGGATACACCCAGCTACATTCAGGACACAACTGACCTACTGAATAAACTAGCAGCAATAGGTCCTCTACCAGAAGGAACCATCCTGGCCACCATGGATGTGGAATCCTTGTACTCTAATATCCCACACCAGGATGGATTAAATGCCTGCAAAGACTTCATGAAAAACACCGCAAATGATGATGATTCTGTGGTGAAACTCACAAAATTCATCCTCACCCACAATTACTTTGAATTTGACAACAAGATCTATTTACAGGAGTCTGGCACAGCTATGGGAAGTAAAATGGCTCCTCAGTATGCAAATCTTTTCATGGCCAAGCTTGAAAGCGATTTTCTGTCCTCATGTCCCATCAGGCCTCGGGCCTACTACCGCTACATTGATGATATCTTAATCATCTGGACGGAGTCTGAGCAACAGCTAAAGACGTTCCATGAACAGTTCAACCAATTTCATCCCACCATCAACTTAACACTCAACTACTCCAGCACTGAAATTAACTTTTTGGACACCATCATTAAGCTAAAGAACAATGAAATAGAGACATCCCTGTATCAGAAGCCAATCGACCGTCCAACATACCTTAAATGGGACAGTTTCCATCCAAAACACATAAAAAACTCTATTGTCTACAGCCAAGCCATCAGATACAACCGTATATGTTCCAACCCCATGGATAGAGATGAACACCTTGGTCGCCTTAGAAAGACCTTTTTAAATCAGGGCTACCATCCAAGAACAATTGAAAACCAAATTACAAGAGCCACCAGAATATCAAGGAATCACCTGTTACATTACAAAGCTAAAGAAGAAAATAACCGGGTGCCTCTAGTGGTCACCTACAATCCAAATCTGGAGGTGCTAAGGGGAGCTGCACGGAAACTACAACCTTTACTACAAAAAGATGCCCGATTACAATCCATATTTCCAGATCCCCCTCTACTGTGTTTTAGGCAGCCCCCAAATCTAAGAAGCATCATTGTCAGAAGTTCCCTGTCCTCCCCAACAGCTGCAGGAACCTCTCCTTGCAACCAGAAGAAATACAAAACTTGTCCATTTATAATGACCACGGACAAGATAAAGATCCCCAACTCCCATCGGGACTACAAGATACCAGGTACTTTCAGCTGCATGTAAGGTTCTTTGTCTCTGTTGACATGTTCCTTGAAACTCAGTTTTCCGTTGGCCATTTTGCTTTCTGTCTTTCTGCAGCTCTTGCCCTCAGTTAATATGGAGTTTCCAGTTTTCATGTTCCCGCCCTGATTCTTCCCTCTTGCTTCTTAAGCAGCCTCAGCTGAACAATCAGTGCTCCTGAATCAAGCCTCAGTCAGTCTGTGACCTGACTCCTGGAAGCCTTGGACTTGTACTCCAGCTATTCCCTACTGAGGAATCTTGGAACACTTTTGGACTCTGGAAACCTGCTGTTTGGTGAATCCATGTTTGCAGAGGAATTACGGTACAGAGAAGAGATCCTGAACCTGCTTTGGAGATTTATTGTAGTGCTTGAAGTTACTCTGGCCTGCTGTGTCTCCTGTCGCTGTTCCTGCAAACTGTGTGAACTTTTCAGCATGCTTGTATGAAGTAATACAAGTCATTTCATTTCAACCTATGTCTCCTGTGTTTTCCTCGCACCCAAGCACAAGACGCTATAGGAACTGTACACTATACATGACAAGATTCAGGAGCCAATGTTTAGTGTCTGCTGGGTCTGGGAAAGCCGTGTCTGCTGTGACTGTGGATATCAGATGTCCGTTTAATACCTTATGTGATGACAGTGGTTGTGACTTCTCACAACCATTCCAGGTGAGCGCATTCCCTTAAAATTTTACTCTGGAGTGTTACCACAGGTAAACACTATTGTTTTTTTTTTTTTTTTTCCTCTTCTCCTTCCAGCACTTCTGCCTTAAAAGATCTGGAAGATGGAGGCCCGCATAAAGGAACTTTGCGGAGTGACTGATACAATCCTTTCAGATGTACAGACTTTAAAAACCCGTTTTGCAAGCCTACAGGACCTCACTAATCATAATTTGCAAGTGTTTGGACAGACTACCCAGGAATTGCGAGCCAGGATTGAGGCTCTAGAGGAGCGAGCCCAGGCTCCTGCCATAACCCCAAGTTCTGGGATCCCCAAATTACCTCCTTTTCGTTTTGGCGGTGAACGTGAGAAATTCAGGGATTTATTAATCAATGCAATTTATTTTTCTCTGCACATGCTTCACAATTTCCCACTGAACGATCCAAAGTGCTTACTATAATCATGTTGCTTACCAATAAGGCTTTGATGTGGGCAAACCCTCTGATTGAGACTGAGGATGATTGTTTGAATCACCTTGATGCTTTTATTTCAGCCATGGGGCAGGTGTTTGATGACCCCAATCGAGGTGCAACAGCTGAAGCAGCCATGTTAACTTTGCGCCAAGGTAAGCGTTCAGTAGCCGAATATGCCCTGGATTTCAGGAGATGGGCTCTTGATACCACTTGGGACACTTCCGCTAAAAAATCTATTTTTCGGAAAGGGTTGTCTCCACTGATTAAGGATGAACTTGCTCGTGCCGACCCTCCCACTGCGTTAGGTGACTTTATTAACTATTGTATCCGTATTGATGCTCGTCTGACTGAACACAGACAAGAGAGATGGTTCGAAAATAATCGCACTAACCTTTTACTACCTCCCTCCTCAGCTAAGGAACCTTTGAGTAGGATCACAAGGGAACCAGAACCTGAACCCATGCAGGTGGACTCTTTACAAAGATGGGTTAGTGATGCACGCAAAGAACATCGTATAAAGGAAAATCTATGTTTCTACTGTGGTAAGTCAGGGCACTTCATTATAAACTGCCCCAGCCGTTCTCGTAAGACTACTGCAGCAGTCATTCACTGTGAGTGTTGCGAGAGGAGCTCTGTCATGTCCGAGCCTCAGGCTCCAGAGAGATCTGCTGCAAGAGATCTTGATTTCTCGGACTTAAACTCTGTTAGTTCTGGGGACGATGACGGTATAAACGCTGCAGTTTTTCAAGTTTCCTCAGCGGTGTCCCAGCTGAGTTGTAAAAGAAACAATTCTCATTGCTTCCTTTCCATCAAACTCTGGGTTGACTCAGTCTGGGTGTCTAGCTCTGCTATGATCGACTCAGGAGCAAGTGGAAACTTTATGGATATCTCCTTTGCTCTGAAACAGGGGATACGTTCAGTGAAGAAGGCTACTCCAGTACAGATGGAGACTGTGGATGGCTCTCTACTGACTTCTGGACCAGTGGATCAAGAAACAGAGCCTTTGAGGGTCCTTATGGGTAAAGATCATCAGGAGAAAATGTATTTTATGCTTATCTCTTCTCCCCACTTTCCCATTATTCTAGGGCTACCATGGCTGCAGGCGCAGAATCCTACGATTAACTGGGAGACCAAGGAATTACACTTTCCGGAGAAACAGATGAGTCAAGGAGTTTCAGCTTGCTCTGTTCCTAAAGGAACCATGTCAGTCCCTGAACTACCAGCTGTATACCAGGACTATGTGGATTTATGTGACAAGAAGAACGCTGATCAGCTTCCTCCTCACCGTCCATATGATTGTCCAATTGAATTATTGCCTGGAGCCGAGATACCTTTTGGTAAGATCTACCCCCTAGCGGGGCCCGAGCTAAAAGCTTTGAAGGATTATATAGACGAAAATTTAGCCAAGGGCTTCATACGCCCCTCTTCATCTCCCGCAGGTGCACCCATCTTCTTTGTGAAGAAGAAAGATGGATCTCTGAGACCCTGCATAGACTATAGGGAACTCAATAAGGTTACTATTAGAAACCGTTATCCATTGCCTTTAATCCCTGAATTGTTGGAGAGAGTGCGGCATGCCAAAATTTTCTCTAAACTGGATCTCCGTGGGGCCTATAACTTGGTCCGTATTAGACCTGGGGATGAATGGAAGACTGCTTTCAGGTCACGCTATGGACACTTTGAATATCTAGTTATGCCTTTTGGTCTGAGTACCGCCCCAGCCACTTTCCAACACTTCGTGAATGATATCTTCAGAGATCTCCTAGATACATTTGTGGTGATTTATCTGGATGATATTCTAATTTTTTCTAACTCCACAGAGGAACATCATGGACATGTGAGAATGGTCTTAGAACGCCTAAGACAAAACCATCTCTACATCAAACTTGAAAAATGTGAATTCCATAGGACCGAAATTCAATTTCTGGGGTATGTACTATCTACGCAAGGGATTAGTATGGATGGAAGCAAGACCCAAGCCATCAAGGATTGGCCAATTCCTAGAAATGTGAAGGAGGTGCAGCGTTTCATCGGGTTTGCCAACTTCTATAGACGTTTCATTAAGAATTTTTCTGAGGTAGTGTCACCTATCACCCAACTTACCCGGAAACAGTCTAGGTTCTCCTGGACCCCGCAAGCTCAGGAAGCATTTTCCTGTTTAAAGGATAAATTTACCACCGCACCTATCTTAGTACATCCCAACCCCAAGCTTGCCTTCATAATAGAGGTGGATGCTTCAGACTGTGCCGTTGGAGCTATACTCTCTCAGAGAACAGGTGAGAAGAATGTCTTGCATCCCTGTGCCTTCTTTTCCCAGCAGTTGTCTTCGGCTGAGAGGAACTACGATGTGGGCAATAGAGAATTGTTGGCCATTATTGCCGCCTTCAAGGAATGGAGACACCTTCTTCAGGGAGCTGCACAGCAAATAGTCGTCCTGACAGACCATCATAACCTTGAATTTATCAGTCGGCTAAGTGCCTGACTCCTCGCCAGGCTCGCTGGAATCTTTTCCTAAACCAATTTAATTTTGTCATTTCTTATAGACCAGGATCGCGCAATGGAAAGGCTGATGCACTCTCTAGGATTCATTCAGCAGAGACACGTCCACTTACTCCTCCTAAGACTATTCTTCCTGACTCTAGATTCCTGGGAGTGATTCATAATCAAGACCTACTTAAGGACATCAAGGAAGCATACCATGCGGATTCTTTGTTGGCTCAACCCCCAAGGGACGTAAGTCTTGTCTTTAAGAATGGTGTGTGGATTCAGGGACAACGTCTGTATATACCTGAAACAGTCAGATTGAGAGTATTGCAATTCATCCACGATTCCAAGATAGCCGGGCATAGGGGAATTCTAAAGACACAAGAATTTCTTTCTCGTTTCTTTTGGTGGCCCACTTAACAGGAAAGATGTCTTAAACTATGTCACTTCATGTGAAGTCTGTGCAAGATGCAAAACACCTCGCTCCTCACCAACTGGTCTGTTGCAACCTCTTCCCACCCCGTCCCACCCGTGGGGATCCATTTCTATGGACTTCATTGTGGAGTTACCAACCTCTCAAGGGGAAGAACACCATTCTAGTGGTGGTTGACCGTCTAACAAAGGCAGCTCATTTTATCCCTTGTTTCGGCTTACCCACTGCAAAACAGACATCAGACTTGATGATTAAGAATGTGTTTCGCTTACATGGAGTACCGGATGAGGTCATTTCGGATCGAGGGGTGCAATTCACTTCAAGGTTTTGGCAAAATTTCTGTGCAGCATTGGACATTAAAGTAAACCTTTCTTCTGCTTTTCATCCCCAGACTAATGGACAGACAGAACGAACCAATCAGACCCTGGAGCAGTATCTCCGCTGTTTTATCTGCCACCTACAGGATGATTGGGTGGATCTACTTCCACTGGCTGAGTTCTCTTATAACAACTCTCAGAGCGCCTCAACTAAGCAGTCTCCTTTTTACTCCAATCTAGGTTATCATCCTAACATTCTTCCTCGATTTCCCATAGATACGCCCTTGCCGGCAGTGGCTGAAAGAATCACTTCTTTACAAAAGAATATGGATCTTCTAAAGGAAAATCTAGAATTGGCTCAGGAAAGGTACAAGAAAGCAGCAGATAAATTTCGTAAACCTGCACCAGCTTTCAAGGTAGGAGATTTGGTCTGGCTGTCAACCAGAAATCTTAAATTAAAGATTCCATCGTCTAAATTGGGACATAAGTACATTGGACCTTATAAGATCAATAAGATTATAAGTGCTGTTGCTTGTCGTCTTCAACTGCCCAGAACTATGAGAATCCACCCTGTCTTTCATGTATCCCTACTAAAGGCTGCAACACCCAATACGTTTCCTGGACGTTCTTCTCCTTGCCCTGACCCAGTGCTGGTCGATGGTCAGGAAGAATTTATGGTGGAAAGGATTCTAGATTCCAGGTTGTACAGAAATCAGTTGCAATATTTGATTAAATGGCAGGGCTACCCAGTGGAGGACAACTCATGGGAACCAGTCAATAATGTAAATGCTCCTCGCCTGCTCCGCCAGTTTCATCAGAGGTACCCTGACAAGCCTGGTCTGAGGTCATCCGGAGGTTGTCCCTAAGGGGGAGTAATGTAAGGTTCTTTGTCTCTGTTGACATGTTCCTTGAAACTCAGTTTTCCGTCGGCCATTTTGCTTTCTGTCTTTCTGCAGCTCTTGCCCTCAGTTAATATGGAGTTTCCAGTTTTCATGTTCCCGCCCTGATTCTTCCCTCTTGCTTCTTAAGCAGCCTCAGCTGAACAATCAGTGATCCTGAATCAAGCCTCAGTCAGTCTGTGACCTGACTCCTGGAAGCCTTGGACTTGTACTCCAGCTATTCCCTACTGAGGAACCTTGGAACACTTTTGGACTCTGGAAACCTGCTGTTTGGTGAATCCATGTTTGCAGAGGAATTACGGTACAGAGAAGAGATCCTGAACCTGCTTTGGAGATTTATTGTAGTGCTTGAAGTTACTCTGGCCTGCTGTGTCTCCTGTCGCTGTTCCTGCAAACTGTGTGAACTTTTCAGCATGCTTGTATGAAGTAATACAAGTCATTTAATTTCAACCTATGTCTCCTGTGTTTTCCTCGCACCCAAGCACAAGACGCTATAGGAACTGTACACTATACATGACACTGCATCACATCTAATGTCGTGTACCTAATTATATGTACTAAATGTCCAACTGGGGGATTTATGTGGGGGAGACCGGGCAAAAACTGAGAACAAGGATGAATTCTCATCGCCACACAATAAGAGAAAAAAGAATGGATCTACCTGTGGCAAAACATTTTTGCTCCCCTGATCATAGCATGTTAAATATGAAAATACTTGTACTGAGAGGCAATTTCACATCTCGGAGACAGAGAAGAATTTGCGAATACAAATTGATGGTGACCTTTGACACTCTTAATGCTGGAATGAACCTATCACATGGATTTATGGCCTATTACATCAATTAAGGAATTTACCTCCAAATACCCTGTGAAAACATCACAAAACATTACCAGACCCCAATCAGAGGGTAATAAAACTTTCACACTCCTTATCTATGAACTGTTCCAATATTTATGTTCATCCCTCTGCCATAATGACTATTCTGCTTCACAGACTCGTTAAAGGGTTGATTGTGACTTGTAGGATCGCTACTTCCAATAGGTGGCGCTATAGAGTACAAGTCCTCTTTGTTTGAAGAGGCAATTTGCATATTCTGCTTCACGTCACTTGTCTTATCTATTGCATTTTTTCTGTGCTGTTTTGTGTATAAATATGTGATTCTTCAGATTTTGTATTAGTCTTTGCCTGATGAAGAGACCTGAGTAGTCTCGAAAGCTTGCAATTTGTTACCATCTTTTCAGTTAGCCATTAAAAGGTATCAACCACTGAGGACTCTCAACTCTAAATATTTTTGCATTTACAGTAATTTTTAATACTGTTACTTCCATCACATTTTTTTTATTTATTCTGGACATACATTACTATGAGTCTGGCACTATGGGCATTACTATGAGTCTGGCACTATGGGCATCTATGAGGCTGGCACTATGGGCATTACTATGAGTCTGGCACTATGGGCATTACTATGAGTCTGGCACTATAGGCATTACTATGAGGTTGGCACTATGGGGAATACCATGAGGCTGGTACTATGGGCATTACTATGAGGCTGGTACTATGGGCATTAGTATGAGGCTGGTACTATGGGCATTACTATGAGGCTGGCACTATGGGCATTAATATGAGGCTGGCACTATGGGCATTACTATGAGGCTGGTACTATGGGCATTACTATGAGGCTGGCACTATGGGCATTACTATGAGGCTGGTACTATGGGCATTACTATGAGGCTGGTACTATGGACATTACTATGAGGCTGGCACTATGGGCATTACTATGAGGCTGGCACTATGGGCATTACTATGAGGCTGGTACTATGGACATTACTATGAGGCTGGCACTATGGGCATTACTATGAGGCTGGCACTATGGGCATTACTATGAGGCTGGTACTATGGGCTTTACTACGAGGCTGGCACTATGGGCATTACTATGAGTCTGGTACTATGGGCATCTATGAGGCTGGCACTATGGACATTACTATGAGGTTGGCATTTTGGGGATTGCAAAGAGTTTGTCTTCTGTGTTACCACCTGTATTTAATCCTTTTTCCTATCAGGATCTGTAGGAGGAAAATAAATAGTATTTTAGTTTCCACAGCAGTAATCAGTTACAGTGTCACCAATTAAGTTGTTCATGCACTGCAGATTAATGCAATACTGGCCTTCATAGTATTGTTTCTACATTTGACATTTTGTGCTGATTATTTAGACTATAAATGGTGTAATTCTAGCAGTTTTTCTGTTACACAGCTCCAAATCCTCTGCATAGAGATACTGTTAAATAATAAAATTCTAGCTGCCCGAAGCCACCACTAGGGGGAGCTTTCTGCATACAGGCTTATTGAGTTTTACATATGAACAGTATACAGTAAGCTTTTTAGCTCCCTCTAGTGGTGGCTAGAATCTATAATAAATCCATGCAGATTTGGAGTTCTGTATCAGAAAGACTGAAGTTTACTATAAAGAGAATAAGAAATATATCAGCACAAATTGTTGAGATTAAAATAATTAAAAAATATTATTTTAATCTTGCTGGCTAATATTTTGAGTATGGAGTAATGATAATTGAGAATAATAATTTTGGGATCGGTTCCTTTGAAAAAAGGATTTTTGTAGTCTCCCCCCTCTCGTTTGTGAATAGCTGCTGAGACTGATAGCATTTCAGCTTTCTATCCCCTGTCTGACAGTATATTTGCACTCCCTACTGTAATAGTCAGTAATTGGGATACATTCCCATAAGATCTTTCCTTTGGAATTATCATTTCTGACATTTGCCTTTGATCTGGTTTCTTTGCTGAGTGCAACAGGGATTTAACGTGGGTGGAGAGTTAAGAAAAAAAACTATTGCTAAATAGGCCGTCTGCAAGTCCATCAGCGTTATCCAACTCCCACTCATTGGGAACATGAGCCGTGAGCGACGGAGCCGCAGCCTTGTGGGGTATATGGGTATTTCCTAGGAAGGCTTTTCAGAATTAGCTTTCATGTGTGTACATGATGAATTACACTATTTTTGGCCATCATATGACTTGCATGCATTTTTCACCAGTCTTCTCCTCTGCAGGCTCTATCTTTAATTTTCTGTTATCTCCAAGCTGATTTGTATTCTTCGACACACATACATGAGAGACTCCCACTCTATTTTCTCTCTGTATTTGTGTAGCCCAGCTTCGCAGGCACACATGAAAATCCAGGAGAGTGCACTGGAAGGTAACAGCCAAAGCTTGATATGCATTCACTCATGTCACTCACATTTAGACACACCCATAGGGTATATAAGTTTGGTGGGTGTCAGCATAGGGGGAGTTTGTTTCCTGTCTTCGGACAGAGGAGTCACCTTCCTGTCTTAGGACAGAGAGTCAGTCAGTTAGCTCCGGGAGGCTCAGGAGTGAGTCATCCCTTGGATAGTTACCTGTCTGAGTTAGTCAGATTGGTTTCCTGCTGAGTTCAGAGCAGAGACTTCAGCCGCCTGTCCCAGGACAGTGAAGTTCAGTCGACAGAGGTCCTGGACTAGGAGAATACTGAGAGCTGCTCAGCGAGCCCAAACAGGGAATCTGTGATTCGACTTCTATGCAGCAGTGCTTATGTTAAGAGCGGAAAGCAGGGCGAAGGGCACAGTGGAGAAGACAGAGCAGTGCCTTAGGTATTGGATTACCTGCACTAAATCACCGGTCACTGGGGACCGAAGCGTCACTATTGTTTCAAGCATAGTGACAAGAAAACCAGAGGCATCTGGACTACAGGTCGCAGAGATCAGCCCAAAGTGTCAATACGTAACCGGAGTCAGGTGGAACAGGGACTTTGAGCTAGGCCAAGCAAAAGTAAGGACTTAGTTCCATCACTTAGAAGGCTTCACCACAACGTTGGCCGGGCAGTACAGCTACAGAGAAAGCTGGAGTTTTAGAGTTAACTTCGCTTCAGGCAAGTTGGACTCACATTATATGGAAGTTAAGGAGGCCTCTAACCTGCTCGGCTGCTACCTGAATGTGCACTCTCCACCCCGACCAGCTTCCCGGGATCTGCTTGAACCATCATCAGTAAAAGGTATGAAAAGAAGCTGCATTGTGTGTGACTGAATTCTTATCTACACCCTGCATCATCATCACCATAGACTTCCAGGGACACGTCTCACCTGTGGGAGACTTACTATCAAGCTGCCCCATAACATCCCCTGTGAAGACCCTTACAGCAGCGCTGGTACAAATTACCAGACACCACAGGTGGCGTCACGAACTATCCTAATAATCCCCTGTAAATACTCCCCCATTGCACGACCGCCAGGGCCACGGACCGAGCCACCGCTACCAGTGACAACTCCCATAGATGCCCATGGGCTCAGCTCCGAGTACCCCATAGCCCTGGTATCCACAATTGTGGTGCGTGGTCGCAACAACAACTTGGCGTCACGAACAGGATCCGAAACTTACAAGATTGTAAGCCCTGTGTGCCTAGATTGAACTGTTTGCTGTATGTTACTTTTGGCGCCAAAATACCGCCATTTTGCCGCCAAGTTGGCGCCCTGAGGCGCTGGTGAAGAAGGTGGGCGTACATTCGTGGGCGTATACCCCCTGAAGCGCGAAAAGTTATGGCCGCCCTCTCCAAGGCCTACTACAATGTGAGATCCAGCCCCACTGCTAAAGAAATACGCCTCCTCTTCATCCTCTATGCGAAGAGGAGGAGACGCAAATCCCGCCTCCACGGAAAGGACCAGATTGTTCCTGTTGGATACCACAGTGGGGCCTGGGACGAGATGGCGGAAGGACAGGAGGATCTGAGCCGAAGACCGGATGATTTCCTACCTGTGCCGGAGCCATCCCTAGTCCGGGACCTTCAGCAAGCCTTGCTGGAATGCAGGGAGGAGAATGCGGCGCTTAAGAAGCTGATCCAGCGCCAGGCAGAAATGGATGAGACTGAGAGACGCTGGCGTGCCCAGAAACAGCGGCTGCTGTGGGACGCAATGCTCTCTCCCCCACGAACGAAGTCATTACCTGTACTCCCTGTGCCACCACTGCAAACGGCTGATGAAGAACCGGAAGCCGGCTCCAAAAGTGCTGATCCCGACTCCACCGATGAAGCGGCGGGAGAGAAGGAGGCTGAGGAGGCCCTGCTCGTTCCGGAGTGCCAGCCAGGTCAGGAGGCCGCAGGGGAGTCCAGTCCCCCGACAAGAAAACCGGAGGGGACCCCACCGTTAATGATGGAAGTCGACTGGGAAGAGATGGAGCAGCGACGGCAGCAGGAAGATAGAGAATTGCAGCGGTTCCGTCAGCGGTACCAAGAGGAGATTCTCGCTGAAAAGGAAAACAAGCGAGGCAAAGGTACGTGTCGAGAACCGTGGCGCCAGGGGACGGTGTGTGCCTCCAAGGCCCAAGGAGTTTGGGGTTACATATGTGAGCCCGGGTTCTCTTCAAAGATCTATGTTCACCGCTGCGATGCGGGGTTCCACCTGCTAAAAGGGGATACCGTCACCTACACCCGGCACTGTAGTCAGCGGGGGTGGTTTGCCTTGAATGTCTCCCGTGTCTCAGTGTTCAGAGCTCCCACCGCACCAGGCCGTCCCCCAGCATCGCCACCTACATCGCAGACAGCGACCTGCTCTAAATCGCAATTAACCAAGTCGCAATCTGTACAGCAGCCCAGGTCTCAGCCAGCGCTGCCGCCTAAACCGCAAACTGCGACCAAGTTAGTATCGCAAAATGTTGTGGCACCGGTAGCAACGCAATCGGCGTCTCACAAGGAGGAAGCACCCGGCGTGCCCCTAGCGGTTCGCACAAGGACTGTAGCGACCCAGACATTGATAGCAGGTCACGACCTGTTTGTTATGAGATCCAGAGAACATCGCGTCGTTCCGGCCCCAGGTCTGGAAGACGTAATTGAAGTCTGCAAGAGAATGTGAAGACCGGTAGGACCCAGACAGGGGTTTACCGTATTGAAGCATGTATAAAGTTGAGAAAGAAAGTTCGCATAATTGCACTTGAAATGTATGTAATGTTTACATAACTTGCCAATTGCACTTTATTATTGTCTATTGAAGTTTTCTATATGGAGTAGAATACCCGGCTGGGTACCAGAAAGAAAAGTTAAGAAAAATTATGTTTACCTATTTTGCATAGTTTTGCATAAAATACCCTGGTTGGGTAAAGAAAGTTAAAAGAATGTGAATACTTGAAGTATATATATAAATATATAATGTGAATATTTGACAATTGAAGTTTAAATATGTGTCCTTAACCATGTCATGGACTGAGAGGCTGAGGACTGTGCCAGCCCAGAACTTATCTTTGTACATAGTTGCGCTTCGGTGCATTATATTGGTTTTACACGAAGCCACTATTACACATCTACCTCTGAAGAAAAACCCGTATGGTGTGGCCTAGAGTGAGGTCTGCAGTCAGAAGTCCTGCAGCCCACCCAGGACCCACGTGGGAGGTTTTTGGTGCGGGTCCTCCACAAGTATCTTGTATTTATGAGAATGTTTGATATTTTGATACTTTTGTATTTTCTTACTGTACAAATTGTAACGTTCAAGAGATCCTTACCTCCCGGATGGGAAGAGTTATAATGTTTATTGTTAATGAAAAACAAAATATTCTTTTTGTCTTTTACAGCCCGGGAGTGCTGTGTTTTACCAAGGGGGATGTGTAGCCCAGCTTCGCAGGCACACATGAAAATCTAGGAGAGTGCACTGGAAGGTAACAGCCAAAGCTTGATATGCATTCACTCATGTCACTCACATTTAGACACACCCATAGGGGTATATAAGTTTGGTGGGTGTCAGCATAGGGGGAGTTTGTTTCCTGTCTTCGGACAGAGGAGTCACCTTCCTGTCTTAGGACAGAGAGTCAGTCAGTTAGCTCCGGGAGGCTCAGGAGTGAGTCATCCCTTGGATAGTTACCTGTCTGAGTTAGTCAGTCAGATTGGTTTCCTGCTGAGTTCAGAGCAGAGACTTTAGCCGCCTGTCCCAGGACAGTGAAGTTCAGTCGACAGAGGTCCTGGACTAGGAGAATACTGAGAGCTGCTCAGCGAGCCCAAACAGGGAATCTGTGATTCGACTTCTATGCAGCAGTGCTTATGTTAAGAGCGGAAAGCAGGGCGAAGGGCACAGTGGAGAAGACAGAGCAGTGCCTTAGGTATTGGATTACCTGCACTAAATCACCGGTCACTGGGGACCGAAGCGTCACTATTGTTTCAAGCATAGTGACAAGAAAACCAGAGGCATCTGGACTACAGGTCGCAGAGAGCAGCCCAAAGTGTCAATACGTAACCGGAGTCAGGTGGAACAGGGACTTTGAGCTAGGCCAAGCAAAAGTAAGGACTTAGTTCCATCACTTAGAAGGCTTCACCACAACGTTGGCCGGGCAGTACAGCTACAGAGAAAGCTGGAGTTTTAGAGTTAACTTCGCTTCAGGCAAGTTGGACTCACATTATATGGAAGTTAAGGAGGCCTCTAACCTGCCCGGCTGCTACCTGAATGTGCACTCTCCACCCCGACCAGCTTCCCGGATCTGCTTGAACCATCATCAGTAAAAGGTATGAAAAGGAGCTACCTTGTGTGTGACTGAATTCTTACTACACCCTGCATCATCATCACCATAGACTTCCAGGGACACGTCTCACCTGTGGGAGACTTACTATCAAGCTGCCCCATAACATCCCCTGTGAAGACCCTTACAGCAGCGCTGGTACAAATTACCAGACACCACAGGTGGCGTCACGAACTATCCTAATAATCCCCTGTAAATACTCCCCCATTGCACGACCGCCAGGGTCACGGACCGAGCCACCGCTACCAGTGACAACTCCCATAGATGCCCATGGGCTCAGCTCCGAGTACCCCATAGCCCTGGTATCCACAATTGTGGTGCGTGGTCGCAACATATTCAGAAGCAAAAACAACATAGAGGACATCATACAGCAGCACTGAGCAGAATAACTGAATACAGCTCTGAGGGTGAGATAAAACACTTACTAGAAAGCAGCAGCGTGGTGAACGTTGTACACTAATACTTAACAATATAGGCGGTGAATCTAGCACTGGGGTGAGGTGAAACATTGACTGGAAAGCAGGAACAGCGTGGAGGACATTATACAGCAGTACTGAAAAATATAGCTGTGAATGCAGCTCTGGGGGTGAGATAAAACACTAGCTAAAAAGCAGCAGCATGGTGAACAATTTTAAGCAGTACTTAGCAGTGTGACTGTGAATAAAGCACTGTGGAGAGATGAAACATTTACTAGAAAGCAGGAACAAGATTGGGTGCATTATACAGCAGTACTGCAAAATATAGCTCTGAAATCCTGCTCCGTGGGTGAGATAAAACACTAGAAAGCTATAGCTAGCAGTGTGGCTGTGAATCCAGCATTCGGTGAGAGGAAACATTCACTAGAAAGCAGGAAAAGCATGGATTATACAGCAGTACTAATTAAAGTAACTGGGTATCCAGCAGAGTGGAATTATGTAGCAATACTGAGCAGGGTAGCTATAAATTCAGCTTTGGGTTAGATACAAACACTTACTAGAAATGAGCACATACTGAACGTAGCAAATAATATACATCAACTTGGAGAAATTAAATAGACCACGATGTGCAACAGGTGACATATATTTGCTAAGTGGATGACTGGTAGACACTTCAGAAAAACACTGAAAACAAAAAGGAGAACACCGAACATGATGTGGTCAAAGAAGAAATGTGGATCAAATAACAAGGATAAAATTACCATTATTAGACAAGAATGGTATACGGTAGCACTACATGCAAAGAGGTAAAAATTCTATAAAAAAACACCAAATCGGACCACTAGGAAGCAGGAGCATAGTCTCTGTGTTACTTTCTCTTCCATAGACTTTGATGAACCGAGTCTCTCTCGTTTTTGACCATGATGGATTTTAGCTGTATGATGAATTCATACATGGAGGAGGGTAAAACATGGCTCACAAGTGGTTAAAAAGCCTGATTCTCTGATATGACATATTAGAAAAGGTAAACTGACAATTTTTAGTTCTGCATGGGTTTTCTATTTAGAGACGCCCTCCTCCTCATCCTCCACCTCCCAAAGTTGTATCCTCTTAATACATTGCAGCCATCATATTATACTGCACTGTGCACTTACAATTGCTCATTTTGCCATTCTACCAAGTTCTTTTTTTTCATTAGATCTATGACATCATGTGATTAAACACTGATGAGCTGAATCCTTCTAAGCTCTATGTAGAAACAGGAGGTCAATTTTCTCTACACAAGTCATGAGTCACTGCAAAAGTCTGTGGCAAAGGGGAGGGAGGAATGGAGCAGCTGGGTCAGGAGATGAAGAGGGGAATGATAAATGCAGGGACAAGAGACTTCCTGTTTCTACATAGAGCAGAGAAAAGAGAATTATCTGGGTAGAAAGCAAAATGAGCAATTGTAAGTATACAGAATTATATAATATGATGACTGTAATATATTACGAGGATAAAAACTTTGTTGGGAGAAGTGTTTCTATAAAGGGAACGCGTCAGTTTGGGATTGTTGGCAATTTATTTTTTAATCACATTATAGAGCAGGAATAGCTGAATATATGAATCTATACTGTGAAGGAAATAATTATTTGATCCCTTGCTGATTTTGTAAGTTTGCAAACTGACAGACATGAACAGTCTATAATTTTAAGGGTAGGTTAATTTTAACATTGAGAGATAGAATATCAAAAATAAAATCCAGAAAATCACATTGTATAAATTATATAAATTTATTTTAATTTTGCAGTGAGAAATAAGTATTTGATCCCTCTAGCAAACAAGACTTAACACTTGGTGGCAAATACCTTAACAAGTGTGTAAATGCAGTGGGCGCCATAACAACTATAAAACACCAGGGGGCGCCACAACAAGTATGTAACAGCAGGGGGTGCCATAACAAGTATGTAACAACAGGAGCTGACATAACAAGAATGTAATAGCAGGGGGCGCCATATCACGTATGTAATAGCAGAGGGAGCAATAACAAATATAAAGTACCAGCGGGCGCCATAACAAGTATTTCACACTACAGGGTGCCATAACAAGTATGTAACAGCAGGGGGAGCCATAACAAGTATGTATATGTAACAGCAGGGACTGCCATAACCAGTATGTATATGTAACAGCAGAGGGCGCCATTTCAAGTATGTTACAGCAAGGGGTGCCATAACAAGTATTTATATGTTACAGCAGGGGCACCGTAACAAGCATGTAATAGCAGGTAGCACACTAAGAAATGTGTAACACCAGGGGCACTAGAACAAGTACCGTATGTAACATTGGAGGCTCAATAAAAAGTACATAATTAAAATATGTGGTTGAGGGAACCTGTTTTGTAGAATTTAATTTAAAACTTTTTATGTTTGTTTAATTTACTCTGTCACATTAAATTAATTTCTAGTCATGTGACAAAATCTTTAAACCCTCAATAATAGCCAGAAGTAGTTGATATGAGCTAGTGTATGCTATTGTCATGTGTGCATTGCCACGAAGATCGTCGCGGTTGCACATTTTGACTTCTCACAGCTGAGTTGCTGTTTCTTTGTGTTTGGCAGCTAGGGAGTTAATTCTGTCTGTGCTCGGTGCTGGGACTGGGTGCAGTTTCTCCCGGCTGCAATTGATTATTTGTTGATTGGTTTCCTTTAAGTTTCTGGTTGTCTGCTTTGGGAGTTGCCAGTGAAACCCTTCATGCAGACCACAGATAGGAATGAATCTGTATAGACTCTAGTTGAGAGCTCCTTAGTTGTTTTAAGCTTAACTTGCTTATGACTCGCTCCACAATTGTGGATACCAGAGCTATGGGGTACTCGGAGCCGAGCCCATTGATTTCTATGGGAGTTGTCACTGGCAGCGGGACTCGGTCC
This sequence comes from Oophaga sylvatica, assembly GCA_033576555.1. Lineage (NCBI taxonomy): Eukaryota > Metazoa > Chordata > Amphibia > Anura > Dendrobatidae > Oophaga > Oophaga sylvatica. The sequence continues at coordinate 30,899 of JARQOD010009484.1, forward strand.
GTGGCCCTGGCAGTCAAGCGATGGGGAATATTTACAGGGGATTTGTAGGTAGTTCGTGACGCCACCTGTGGTATCTGGTTAATTGGACCAGCGCTGCTCTAAGGACTTTCACAGGGGATGTTATGGGGCAGCTTGATAGTAAGTCTCCCACAGGTTTAGACGGGGGCCCCGGAAATCTATGGTGATAATGCAGGGTGTAGTAAGAATTTGTCACACACAAGGGAGCTTCTTTTTATTTCCTTTTTCTGGGAGTGGTTTAAGCAGATCCCGGGGGGCTGGTCGGGGTGGGAATGCACATTC
>JARQOD010009485.1:0-31195 GCA_033576555.1 Oophaga sylvatica
CCTGGACAATAATTTAGGGCATAGTAGCAGTGTGTGGTATTTATTCTATTTTGCCATCTGTACAAAGCTCCACCAGTGTTCAAATTCCTAATAATTTTTATCTGCATCTTGCCTCGACAATAATTGTGGGCATAGTAGCAGTGCGTGTTACTCATTCTATTAGGCCATCTATACTAAGCTCCGCCAGCGTTGAAATTACTAATAATTTTTATATTCATCTTGCCTGGACAATAATTTAGGGCATAGTAGCAGTGTGTGGTACTCATTCTATTAGACCATCTATACAAATCTCCACCAGCGGTCAAATTCCAAATAATTTTTATCTGCATCTTGCCTGTAGAATATTTGTGGGCATAGTAGCAGTGAGTGTTACTCATTCCATTGGGCCATCTATACAAACTCAACCAGCGTTCAAATAAATGCGAATTTTTATCTCCATCTTGCCTGGACAATAATTTAGGGCATAATAGCAGTTTGTGGTACTCATTCTATTAGGCCATCTGTATAAAGCTCCACCATCGTTCAAATTCCTAATAATTTTTATCTGCATCTTGCCTGGACAATAATTTAGGGCATAGCAGCAGTTTGTGGCACTCAATCTATTAGGCCATCTGTACAAAGCTCCACCAGCGTTCAAATTCCTTATAATTTTTATCTGAATCTTGCCTGTAGAATAATTGTGGGCATAGCAGCAGTGTGTGTTACTCATTCTATTAGGCCATCTATGCAAATCTCCACCAGCGTTCAAATACATACGAATTTTTATCTGCATCTTTCCTAGACAATAATTTAGGGCATAGTATCAGTGTGTGGTACTAATTCTATTAGGCCATCTGTACAAAGCTCCACCAGCGTTCAAATTCATAATAATTTTTATCTGCATCTTGCCTGTAGAATAATTGTGGGCATAGTAGCAGTGTGTGTTGCTCATTCTATTAGGCCATCTATACAAAGCTCCACCAGCGTTCAAATAAATACAAATTTTTATCTGCATCTTGCCTGGACAATAATTTAGGGCATAGTAGCAGTGTGTGGTACTCATTTTATTAGGGCATCTGTACAAAGCTCCACCAGCGTTCAAATTCCTAAGAATTTTTATCTGCATCTTGCCTGTAGAATAATTGTGGGCATAGTAGCAGTGTGTGTTGCTCATTCTATTAGGCCATCTATACAAAGCTCCACCAGTGTTCAAATAAATACAAATTTTTATCTGCATCTTGCCTGGACAATAATTTAGGGCATAGTATCACTGTGTGGTACTCTTTCTATTAGGCCATCTGTACAAAGCTACACCAGCGTTCAATTTCCTAATAATTTTTATGTGCATCTTGCCTGTAGAATAATTGTGGGCACAGTAGTAGTGTGTGTTACTCATTCTAATAGGCCATCTATACTAAACTCCACCAACGTTCAAATAAATACAAATTTTTATCTGCGTCTTGCTTGGACAATAATTTAGAGCATAGTATCACTGTGTGGTACTCTTTCTATTAGGCCATCTGTACAAAGCTCCACCAGCGTTCAAATTCCTAATAATTTTTATGTGCATCTTGCCTGTAGAATAATTTAGGGCATAGTAGCAGTGTGTGTTACTCATTCTATTAGGCCATCTGTACAAAGCTCCACCAGCGTTCAAATTCCTAAGACTTTTTATCTGCATCTTGCCTGTAGAATAATTGTGGGCATAGTAGCAGTGTGTGTTACTCATTCTATTAGGCCATCTATACTGAACTCCACAAGCGTTGAAATTACTAATAATTTTTATATGCATCTTGCCTAGACAATAATTTAGGACATAGTAGCAGTGTGTGGTACTCATTCTATTAGGCCATCTATACAAAGCTCCACCAGCGTTCAAATAAATACGAATTATTATCTGCATCTTGCCTGGAAAATAATTTAGGGCATAGTAGCAGTGTGTGGTACTCATTCTATTAGGCCATCTGTGCAAAGTTCCATCAGCATTCAAATTCCTAAGAATTTTTACATGCATCTTGCCTGGACAATAATTTAGGGCATAGTAGCAGTGTGTGGTACTCATTCTATTAGCCCATCTGTACAAAGCTCCACCAGCGTTCAAATTCCTAAGAATTTTTATCTGCATCTTGCCTGTAGAATAATTGTGGGAATAGTAGCAGTGTGTGTTACTCATTCTATTAGACCATCTATACAAAGCTCCACCAGCGTTCAAATAAATAAGAATTTTTATCTGCATCTTGCCTGGACAATAATTTAGGGCATAGTAGCAGTGTGTGGTATTTATTCTATTTTGCCATCTGTACAAAGCTCCACCAGTGTTCAAATTCCTAATAATTTTTATCTGCATCTTGCCTCGACAATAATTGTGGGCATAGTAGCAGTGTGTGTTACTCATTCTATTAGGCCATCTATACTAAGCTCCACCAGCGTTGAAATTACTAATAATTTTTATATTCATCTTGCCTGGACAATAATTTAGGGCGTAGTAGCAGTGTGTGGTACTCATTCTATTAGTGTCACGCTGTATAGCAGATATATATATGTGATGACAGTAATCTATATCAAAAGGGCAACATACTATATAACATGTGCATAGATATATGATAACATAGAATTACCTGACAGAATGTCCAGTGGGTCAATACGGAATTCGTTATACGCTGTCTCCGGCTAGAGGGTGACCGGGGTCTATGCTGACCCTAAACTGGGGTCCTAACTAATCCCTCTACCTGGAGGTACTGTTAAAGGTACAGAGATCCAGGCCACCAGCGTAAACCCTGTCTCCTATCAATCCCTGCCAACTGTAATCTAGTCCTAAGAAGGACCCTGATTACCACCAAAGGGAATGAACAGGTAACGGTTAATAAACAGAAAGACATACAAGAAAGACAAGAAATAACGTAAATAAAGTCTTACATACAACACTCACACACAGTAGGAACACCTAAGGTCTCAGAGATAAACTATAAGCTATAAGAGTAAAAACAACTAACGAACTCTTAGCTTAAGTATTCTCAGAACCGATCCAGTCTGCTAGACTACATGAATGCTTTCACCGGCATCTAACAAGCAGACTGGCAGGTATATGAAGGAATCTAATTAGAACATAATCAAAAGCAGCCGGGCGAGGCTGGACCTAGTCTTAGCAAAGAGCTAGGTAAAATTAACTCCCTCATTACCAAACACAAAGAAACAGCAACTCAGCTGTGAGAAGTCAGAGTGTGTAATCGCGACGATCCTTGTGGCGATACACCCATGACAGTACCCCCCCCTCTACGAGGGGACTCCGGACCCTCAGGGCCAGGTCTGCCCGGGTGAGTTGTGTGAAAGGTCCGAACCAATCGATCTGCGTTAACATCAGACGCAGGGACCCACGTCCTCTCCACAGGACCATACCCCCTCCAATGAACCAAGTACTGAAGGGATCGGCGACTGAGACGTGAGTCAATGATTTTCGACCCATGAAATTCCACGTTATCATTGACCACCACTGAAGGCGGAGGTAGAGGTGACGGTATGACTGGTGCCACATACTTTTTAAGTAATGACTTGTGAAACACATTATGAATTTTAAACGTAGGAGGGAGGTCCAGACGAAATGCCACAGGATTAATTATGGAACTGATCCTGTACGGCCCGATGAATCTGGGACCCAACCTCCAGGAGGAAACTTTAAGTTTTATATTCCTGGTAGACAACCAAACTAGATCGTTCACCTTCAGATCTAGACCAGAAACTCTCCCCCTATCAGCCATCCGTTTGTAACGGTTCCCCGTAACCTTCAGTCTTAACCGATCTGGAACTATCAGTCTCCCTGGAAGTCCCACCGGGGCATCCCCTGAGCCCCCAACACCTCCCCCTCAAGCTCAGAGCATACAGCTGACACTACAACTCCCTCCTGAGGAATAGGAACCGGATCATCCGTCTTCCCGGCCCCTGGGAAAGTACGAGATAAGGCATCAGGAAGCAACTTTATTGAGCAGTCATATGCGCGATGAGGAGGTAACTCTTTACACCCCTCCTCTGAGAACATCTCCCCAAAGTCCTCCAGAAAAGGAGACAAAGTCCTAGGCACAACCGCACCGATGACCGTGCTCATGCAGTTATTCCTGCAAAATTCACCCCACTGGCTTATCTTTCCGGATTGCCAATCAATCACTGGGTTATGTTTAGCCAACCAAGGAAGTCCCAACACAATAGGAGTAGGTAGACCCTCCAACACATAACAAGACAATTGCTCTTTGTGTCTTGCCCCTACTCGAAGATCTATGTTATGAACAGCTTGTACCAAGCTACCTTGACCGAGAGGTCTAGAATCAATAGAGACTATAGGGACCGGTTTGGCCAATACACTCAGTTGCATACCATGCACCTGGGCAAACCGAGCGTCCACCAGATTAGCCCCGGACCCACTATCAAGAAAAACAGAAATCCTCTCAGTTCTAGTACCAATCACCACCTCCGCAGGCACGTGAAACTGAGAGGGATTTGGGGACGAAATACACACTCCCAGGTTAACTCCTTTGCTCAAAGAGGCCCGGGATGGACACCCCCCAACAAAATGTCCCTCTCTCCCACAAAAGAAACACCTTCTAGTCTTGCGGTGCACCGCCAATTCCCTCCTACAAAAAGATGTCCCTCCCAACTGCATGGGTTCCTCAGAACAGACCAGGGGAACCTCAGTATAAGGGACTTTAGTAGTAGGTGGAGTCATCACGGGAGGCGGAGTTACCTCGCATCTTCCCGCAATTCGTCTATCCATGCGAATAGCGAGGGCCATAGCAGCCTCCAGTGATATAGGAGAATCATACTGAGCCAACACATCTTTTAATTTGTCAGACAACCCTTGACAAAACTGGCTCCTAAGAGCTGGGTCATTCCACTGAGTATCTGTTGCCCATCTACGGAACTCAGAAGAATATTCCTCCGCTGGACGATTTCCTTGCCGTATTTTACGTAACTTTGTTTCAGCAAGGGAAACTCGATCCGGATCATCATATACCAGACCCAGGGCAGTAAAAAATCGATCCACTGACTGGAGATCTGGGGAGCCTGGAGGAATAGAGAACGCCCAAGATTGAGGGTCCCCTTGTAAGAGCGAGATAACAATTCCCACCCTCTGCTCTTCACTCCCAGATGACCGAGGCCGCAGCCGAAAGTACAATTTACATGCCTCCCGGAAAGTAAAAAATTTGTCCCGCCCACCAGTGAACCTGTCCGGGAGAGCAACCTTAGGTTCAGATCTGGTTTGCTCCGGGGGGAACAAAACCTTGGACTTAATGTCTGCAAACTCCATGGACAACCCCTGCAACTGCCGGGCCAGCTGGGCTACTGGATCCATGACAGCTGGAGAGAATCTTTAGTATGGCCGGTGAAAATGTCACGCTGTATAGCAGATTATATATGTGATGACAGTAATCTATATCAAAAGGGCAACATACTATATAACATGCGCATAGATATATGATAACATAGAATTACCTGACAGAATGTCCAGTGGGTCAATACGGAATTCGTTATACGCTGTCTCCGGCTAGAGGGTGACCGGGGTCTATGCTGACCCTAAACTGGGGTCCTAACTAATCCCTCTACCTGGAGGTACTGTTGAAGGTACAGAGGTCCAGGCCACCAGCGTAAACCCTGTCTCCTATCAATCCCTGCCAACTGTAATCTAGTCCTAAGAAGGACCCTGATTACCACCAAAGGGAATGAACAGGTAACGGTTAATAAACAGAAAGACATACAAGAAAGACAAGAAATAACGTAAATAAAGTCTTACATACAAACACTCACACACAGTAGGAACACCTAAGGTCTCAGAGATAAACTATAAGCTATAAGAGTAAAAACAACTAACGAACTCTTAGCTTAAGTATTCTCAGAACCGATCCAGTCTGCTAGACTACATGAATGCTTTCACCGGCATCTAACAAGCAGACTGGCAGGTATATGAAGGAATCTAATTAGAACATAATCAAAAGCAGCCGGGCGAGGCTGGACCTAGTCTTAGCAAAGAGCTAGGTAAAATTAACTCCCTCATTACCAAACACAAAGAAACAGCAACTCAGCTGTGAGAAGTCAGAGTGTGTAATCGCGACGATCCTTGTGGCGATACACCCATGACAATTAGGCCATCTGTACAAAGCTCCACCAGCGTTCAAATTCTTAATAATTTTTATCTGCATCTTGCCTGTAGAATAATTGTGGGCATAGTAGCAGTGTGTGTTACCCATTCTATTAGGCCATCTATACTAACCTACACCAGTGTTGAAATTACTAATAATTTTTATCTGCATCTTGCCTGAACAATAATTTAGGGCATAGTAGCGGTGTGTGGTGCTCATTCTATTAGGCCATCTGTGCAAAGCTCCACCAGCGTTCAAATTCCTAAGAATTTTTATCTGCATCTTGCCTGGACAATAATTTAGGGCATAGTAGCAGTGTGTGGTACTTATTCTATTAGGCCATCTGTACAAAGCTCCACCAGCGTTGAAATTCCTAATAATTTTTATCTACATCTTGCCTGTAGAATAATTGTGGGCATAGTAGCAGTGTGTGTTACTCATTCTATTAGGCCATCTATACAAAGCTCCTCCAGCGTTCAAATAAATAAGAATTTTTATCTGCATCTTGCCTGGACAATAATTTAGGGCATAGTAGCAGTGTGTGGTACTTATTCTATTATGCCATCTGTACAAAGCTCCACCAGCGTTCAAATTCCTAATAATTTTTATCTGCATCTTGCCTGGACAATTATTGTGGGCATAGTAGTAGTGTGTGTTACTTATTCTATTAGGCCATTTATACTAAGCTCCACCAGCGTTGAAATTACTAATAATTTTTATCTGCATCTTGCCTGGACAATAATTTAGGGCATAGTAGCAGTGTGTGGTACTCATTCTATTAGGCCATCTGTACAAAGCTCCACCAGCGTTCAAATTCCTAATAATTTTTATCTGCATCTTGCCTGTAGAATAATTGTGGGCATAGTAGCAGTGTGTGTTACTCATTCTATTAGGCCATCTATACTAAGCTACACCAGCGTTGAAATTACTAATAATTTTTATCTGCATCTTGCCTGGACAATAATTTAGGGCATAGTAGCAGTGTGTGGTACTCATTCTATTAGGCCATCTATACTAAGCTCCACCACCTGTGTATCTAATAAAATTGTTTAACTGCTTCTAACCCAGTCAATCCTTTTGGGCTAGTACCACAAATTGGTCACTCAGCTCTGATCGGTTTCCATCCATCGTTTTTTGTGCAAACAACTCGAGAGTTGTGAATCAGTTAACCACCAAAATGAGTGGCAAAAGGCCTGCTGCTGGTGGAAAGGGGAATAGGCATGTTGGGAAGGGAAAAAAAATTTGTGTTTGTGGGGTAGGTGTTAAAGCAACAGTAACATCTGCAGAAGAAAGATGATCTTCCATCCAAATTAAGATGTCTACTTCTTTTAGTGGACAATGTGATACGATCCCTTTCTTATGCTCACGCCCATCGCTACAAATTCCAGATGATGCACAAAAACAGCAGGTGCTTCAACAGATATCAAGTGCTCCTTTAAGTCAGCTCTCCTTTACCGCAACTTCAACATCACAAATACTCCAGTCCTCAGCGGTGTCACCCCAATCGCATTTGCTTCCTCACAGCTCCCAAGTCTCCAGCCGCCCGTCTGAATATGGGGTACAACAGATGGTTGAGTCTGCAGAGCAGTTTACTCATACTATAGCCTGGGAATCAGAGGTCGTGTCCAGAGCTTCTGTGAATCCAGACGAGGAAATGATCAGTACTGATGCCCAGAATCTTTCTGAGTCGGATCCAGGACCAGATGAAGAAGTTTCTGAGCATAATGTAGACCCTCGTTCCCAAACTGTAACTCCTGTTGGTGGAGACAATGAGGAAGACGATGATGAGACTCAAATACCTGAGTTTTTTGTCAGGGCAGGAAGAGGTTGGCTCTGAGGACGACGGGTGTGAGAACACACAGGGTGATGATGACGAGGTTGCAGATCCCATTTACTGTCAACCCACAGTCAGCCAGTCGATGAGGTCAGCAGAGGAGGTGAAGGAGGATTTTAGTGATGACGATGTCAGGTTGCGCCTTCCTGGACAGAGATGTAGTAATGGAAGCACGTCACCAACTGCATCCTCAAACAAAACTCTGCCTCTGACCACAAGTCGTGGTGGCTCTTCAGGTCGCATGGGTTCTAAGCCTTGGATAGCCTGGGCATTTTTTGAGATCGATAAGGATGACCCAACTCGTGTTATCTGTAACATTTGTGACCAAAAGCTAAGTAGAGGACAAAAAATCCATAGTTTGAGTACTTCATGCATAAACCGTCACATGAATATGAAGCATAATTTGCAGTGGCAAGCTCACTGTGCTACAATGCGGCCTAGCGGGCCGGGCCAACCACCATTCCCCCATCTTGTGCATCCGCGGCCTCTTCATCCTCTGTGACTGGGGGGACAGCAGTCAGATCTGTTTTGAGACTCAGACCTGGCAAGTCTTTACCCGCAACAGCCAGTCGGATTGGCAGGTCATCATTTCATTTGGAAGTGGAAACAACAGCTGGTGTTGAGCGCACTCCGACATAGAGAGCACCACCTTTTGATCAAGGCAACCTAACTTTTGAGCCTGCATCTTCCTCTCAGACCGTCAGTTGTCCGGGGTCACCCTACTCAACCCCGTCTACGCACAACAGCCAGCCCTCCGTCCCTCAGATGTGGACAAGTAAAAGACCATTTCCTCCTAGCCATGAGAAAGCTAAGAGGTTGAATTTCACCATCTGCAAGCTCTTGGCTACAGAAAAGCTGCCTTTCCGCCTGGTGGACACAGAGGATTTTCGAGACCTTATGTCCGTCGCAGTGCCCCAGTATCAGATGCCCAGTCGGCACTACTTCTCAAAGAAAGGTGTGCCTGTGCTCCACCAGCATGTCGCACACAACATCGCCGCTTCTTTGAGAAACTCAGTGTGTGACAGGGTGCATTTCACCACAGACACTTGGACGAGTAGGCATGGACAGGGGCGTTACATGTCGCTGACTGGGCACTGTGTAACTATGGTGACATCAGGACAAGGGGCTGCTGTCCAAGTCTTGCCGTCCCCACGAGTTGTGCATCAATCCTCTTTATCTCAAAGTTCCTCCACTGCTACCGCCTCCTCAACCTCCTCTCGGTCCTCCACCTGCACCCAAAGCCTGTCAGGTCATGCCACCAGCTTTCTAACTGCGCAGAAGCGCAGAAGGGATCCTGCACACCTCCTTGCTATGCTGGCAGCAGGGCTCAACGTCATCAGGCGGTTTTTACATTGAAATGTCTGGGAAATGTGAGTCACACAGTTGAGGAGTTGTGGTCAGCTCTGGAGAACCAGTTTCAGGAACTGTTGTCTCCACTGGACCTGCAACCAGGGAAGGCCGTGTGCGACAATGCAGCAAACCTGGGTCGGCCCTTTGCCGGGGCAATGTCACACACATGCCTTGTATGGCTCACGTGTTGAACCTGGTTGTCCAGCAATTTTTAGCCCACCTTCCCGGACTACATGGCCTTCTACAGAGGGCACTGTCGCTGTGTGCTCACTTTCGCCATTCTCATCCCGCAGCTCAGTGACTTACATCTCTACAGAAGTCGTTGGGCCTGCCACATCACCGGGTAAAATGCGATGTCCCAACATGGTGAAATTCAACTCTGCACATGTTACAGCGACTGTGGCAGCACCGACAAGCCCTGGTGCAATACGTTCTTATTTATAGCCTGGGCCAACGAGATCCAGGGGTGGGGCAAATCACGCTGGAGGAGTGGTCTCAGATAAGGGACCTATGCACCCTTCTGCACAGTTTTGAAATGGCCACAAAGATGTTTAGTGCTGACGATGCTGTTATCAGCATGACTATTCCGGTGATTTACATGTTGGAGCACATGTTAAACAGAATTCGGAGTCAGGTGGTGGAACAAGAGGAGGTGAAGGAAGTAGAGGAGGAGGAGTTGTATGCAGAAGGGCTAACATCTGCAAGGTCCAGATGGTCGGCAGCACCAAGGCGGCTGGCATGGGAGGGTGGGGGAAAGGGATTAACCAGGGCACATGGTAGCAGCCAAACTAGTGAGGAAGGTGCAGGAGCCCAGGAAGAAGTGGAGGACGAACTGGCGATGGGCATGGAAGACTCATCAGATGAGGGAGACCTTGATCACATTTCTGTAGTGCGAGGTTGGGGGGAGAGGGCAGATGAAGGAAGCATGATTCTTACCTCGCCACCAACACAACAGGGACTTGGTGCTCCTGGATAATAATAATAATAATAATAATTTTATTTCTATAGCGCCAACAAATTCCGCAGCACTTTACATTATAGAGGGGACTTGTACAGACAATAGACATTACAGCATAACAATAAACACAGATCAAAGTAGATACCAAGAGGAATGAGGACCCTGCTCACAAGCATACAATCTATGATGCGCTTTGGATGCGCAAGACACATGAGTGCCTTCTTGCTGCACTACCTGCAACATGACCCTCGAATTGTCAGAATTCGAAATAATCCTGACTACTGGGTAGCCACACTCTTAGATCCCCAGTACAAAAGTAAATATGCCAAAATAATTCCTGCCATAGAAAGGGATTCACGCATGCAAGAGTATCAGCAGAGACTGTTGCAGAATATTACATGTGCTTTTCCACAAAACACCAGTGGTGCATGTAGTGAATCTCACAGTTCTAACTTGCCAACCTTGGGACTGTCGAGTCTTCAGCACTCAAATCGTAACAGCAATTTTGCGGAAACCTTTCACCACTTTTTTAGCCCACCCTTTTCAAGGCCACAGGAGACAAGAAGTCAGACACATAGTCAACGCCTAGAGACGATGGTACAGGAGTATCTCCAACTAAACATCGAAGCCATGACTGTGTCACTGGACACTTGCTCTTTTTGGGCTTCCAATCTGGATAAATGGCCGGAGCTCGCCACTCACGCCTTGGAGATCTTGTCATGCCCCGCAGCCAGCGTTCTCTCTGAACGTGTGTTCATTCCTGCTGGTGGTATGCTGACAGATAAGCGCACGCGGCTGTCCACTGACAATGTAGACAGACTCACATTCATAAAGATGAACAAATCATGGATCCGCAAGGACTTTTCTACCCCTGTGTCATCCTGGGGAGAGTAAAAGCTTGAGGATTTGTTAAAATCACCTCACCAACCGTTTTAAGCAACTCTGGGGCAATTGATGCCACTTAATTCGTGCCTGTGCCCCAATTTTTTTGAAAAAATGGAGACTCTTTTTGGAGTCCCCTTGCTGTCTTTTACGTGACGTTACAAAAGCAAGACACATGCACATAAATGGGTATCACCAAAACAAATCAATCACAAAGAAATAAATATAGTATAACAATTTATTGAAGTACAAGAAAGAAAAAACACACACCTAATTAAAAACTGGTAAAAAACACACATAGTGTAAAAAAAGTCCAACACAATAGAGAGTAACATACTCTCTTAGTACCTAACAAAAAGATAACACCCCAATCAAAAATTAGCTGTGCACCTAGACTCCTGTTGTCACCATCATTAATTGCATGGAAAGAGGAAAATGATAAATTTCCCTAAAATGCAAATATGAATAACTGAGCAACCTAACATACCTATATCGATCATTAAATAACCTGACCATCTGGTGTAGAGATCTCAGAATAGCCCAGATGGACGTAATGCAACCAAAAGTCAGATAGACAAATAAGGAGAAGGGCAGATCAAAGTATACCAACAGGAAGTAATGATATTTCCATTGAGGCCGGCAAATGAGTACCAGGACCCACTAGTATTTTCTCACATGCAAGGAGTGATCCCAATTATATTGATACTTAAGGTGGCGCCTGCTTATTACAATTGTTTCCATTTTACATGACGTTGGCATTGTCAATTACAGGTGGGTTGGGTCTCCCCCCCCCTTTTAAACGTAAGAAACTACATAAAATATGGCTTGTGGTAACACAGATGGTTGAGTGTGAAGAGCTGTTTACTTATACTATAGCCTTGGAATCAGAGGTCTGCTCCAAAGCTTCAGTGTCTGCTAGTCAGCGGAGTAGCCACCGGCTGTAGATCTAATGACAATTTTTTGTTTCAAATTCAATTTATTTTTTATTTTTGTGGTGAAAAAGTACAAGAAAATACAATATACATAGTAAAAGGGGTAGCATAACCAGAGATCTGTGCATAACGACAGTACATTGGGGGGTACAGGGAGGGTTTTCCATCAATATCCAGATCAAGTATGTATTTTTCCATATGAAAGATAGAGAGAGAGGGAGCGGACCACGGCAGACCACCAATCAATAGAGTGCGATTATGATCATTGTTGTGCCGACATCACAAATAACTTTAGTTGGGGGCTGGATGGTAGGCGTCAGAGTTTTGAAAATCAATCCAATTCCTCCAAATCACACAGTATCTATCAACATCAACCGGTGAGATGGCAATCAGATGCTCCATCCTATTAAGGAGGGAGATCTGCGCAAACCATTCCTCCACAGTGGGTGGGTCTCTGCTTTTCCAGTGTCGTGGAATGACATTCTTAGCCCCCTGTATTAGGTAGCCTATTGATGAGCTTTTATAACTGCGTTTACTTATTGGTAACATTGATAAAAGGAGAGCTTCTGGCATATTATGGATAGTCAAACCAGTTATTTTCTCAATCATGGGAACCACCTTTGCCCAAAATGCATTTATTATAGGGCATGCCCACCATATGTGTGACATTGTCCCTTCCCCCTCCCCACATCTTCAACATATATCTGAGACGACTGGATACCATCTATGAAGGACTGCTGGTACCCGGTACCATCTAGAGATAATTTTGAAGGAGGTTTCCTGAGCTTTGGACCCTATTGAGGTTTTATGTGTTAGAAAGAAACATTTATCCCATTGTGAGTCAGAGAAGGACTTCCCCAGTTCCCTTTGCCATGCACCGCAGAATCCTGGCCTATTGTCAGTTACCTGTGCAATGAGGAGATTATACAGTAGGGAGATGGAGTGTGTAGGGGGTGACAATGATAGTCTCAATTTTTCAAAGTTTATGAGATCTCTATGATGATGTGTGCGCTTCACAGTTGAATAGAAGTGTTGTAACTGGCTATTTTCAAAATTTGCCTTCGGGGAAGTGGCTCTTCCCTGTAACAAGTCATTGAGAGGGAGCAGCAAAGTATTGGGGATGACATGAGAAAATATTATCGGATGGGATTTATTTGAACCGAGAAATCTATTTGCAGATAGTCCTGGTGGGAAATCTGGATTATCTGAAATCTGGAGCAAGGGGCCCTGGGGGTCGATTGAGGATAAGCTTTTTTTTGGGATCTCAAAGCCAAAACAGTGGAATAAGTACTATATGACATGAGGCCAAGAGAGGGGGCAATTAAATGGGTGCACCATGGGAGAGTGCTAAGAGCTTTAGGACAAATGGATTGAGCTATTTTGACCCACAATTTCCCCGCCGAATGATGGAAGAAGTCGAGAATTCTAGCGTGTACTGCTGCCATGTAATACCTTCTACAATCCGGAAGGCTAAGGCCCCCCTTTTGTTTGTGTCTGATCAGAACATCCCCCCAAATGCGTGGACGCCCACTTGCCCAGATAAATCTGCAAAAGCTACTGCGTAGTCTTTTCCAAAAATCTGAGGGAATTACCACGGGAATGGTTTGGAAGAGGTATAAGAGTTTAGGTAGGACGTTCATTTTTAGTATATTTATTCTGCCGAACCAGGAAAAATCCTTCACTGTCCAAGATGTAAGATCTCTATGGAGTTGTTCAATAAAGGGCCCAAAATTAAGAAAAAATAGACGGGAGCGGTCTCTATGAATACGAATTCCTAAGTATTTGATACCCTGTGAGGGCCAGGCAAAGGGAAAGTTGGACTGGATGGAATACTGTATGGATTTGGGGAGGGAAACATCGAGGGCCTCAGACTTCGCTGCATTGATTTTAAAATTTGACCATGTACCAAAGTGATCTATTTCAGCCATAACAGCAGTGTTGGATATATTTGGGTGAGTGATATATACTAGGACATCATTCATCAGCAAATGCAGAGCACTTGTACTCGGTGCCTCCCACCTCAATCCCCCTAATATTGGGGTTATCGTGAATTGATGAGAGCAGGTGCTCCATCACTAGGATGTATAAGAGAGAGGACAGAGGACATCCCTGCCTTGTCCCATTGGTGATTATGAAAGGTGATCATAATGTTCCATTTATCTTCATCCTAGCTGACGGATTGCGATGCAGGGCCTACTCCAAGCTTTTTAAGAGAATAATATATGGCGTGCCAGGAGACTCTATGAAATGCTTTCTTAGCATTCAACGAGAGTATCTAATTACAAATTTTTAACTGCATCTAGCCCAGACAATAATTTGGGCCTAGTAGCAGTGTCTGCTAATCAGCGGATTAACCCAGCTGTTAAGCAAGCTACACCACCTGTTGTTTGGACACTTAATTTTTTCAAAGGAAATGCTTCGGGCCCCCGGGACACTCAGTGAAGAGCATCGGGGAGGCTGCCCAAGGCATAGGGGCTGTGACTGGCGGTAGGACGCCTTGCGTTGGACCGCCAAGCTCGATCCTTATAAAAGCTTTTTAACTGCAGCAGCTTTACTGGACGCTACTGCAGCTGGAACTCTATTTTATTAGAAATATACAAAAACCATATAACATATCACATATTAAAAACAAAATCAAAACCCACTTCCATGACCACATTAAACCATAAGTAAATATTACCAAACAAACTTTAAAAACCAAGGAACTAGTACAATCCACTTCTCCATAAGCCATTCTCCAAATTCCTCACTTTATTAGGTCCCTCCAGAACTTTCCAGCTCTTCTTCAGGGACCCCCAGCAGGAACCTTCTTTAACCCCTTAATGACCGCCGATACGCCTTTTAACTGCGGTCATTAAGGGTACTTAAACCACATCGCCGTTAATTAACGGCGCTGTGGAAAAAGTGAATAGCGCCCCCCAGAGGCGTATTTTCTCCGGGGTCTCGGCTACCGGTGGTAGCCGAGACCCCAGAGAACATGAATCGGGTCAGTTTTTACCGACCCGATGTTGCGGTCGCCTTTATTAACCCTATAACGGCGACCGCAACAAAAAAAAAAAAATCTGATGTGCCATTTAATTTCTCTGTCCCCTGATGTCATCGGACATCAGAGGACAGAGAAAAAGGGTCCCCAGGACCCCCATGTGGCCCCCGATCCAGTCCATGTGGCCCTCGGGCCCTCCGTTGTCCCCCGGTGCCGGCGCTGTTAAGAAAATGGCGGGCGCATGCTCAGTGCGCCCGCCGCTATGTGCCGCTGTGCTGGTGGGGGGATGGGCAAATATTCTCTGGGGTCTCGGCTACCGGGGGTAGACGAGACCCCAGAGAACATGATCCGGGTCGGTATTCACCGATCCCGGTGTTGCGATCGCGGCTATGCAAGCATAGCCGCGATCGCAAAAAAAAAAAAAAAAAATGATTTCTCTCCCCTCTGATGTGATCGCACATCAGAGGGGAGAAAATGAGGGTCCCCGTGTCCCCCTGAACCCCCCCTATACTTACCGGTGTCCTCTGGCAGGTCCCCTGGCCTCCGATCATCCCGGTCTTCTTCCTGCACACAAAAAATGGCGGGCGCATGCGCAGTGCGCCCGCCGATCTGCTTGGCGGCAGATTCAAAAAAAGTTTCATTCATTCTCCAGAAAGTGCATTTTGATCACTGTGATAAACTATCACAGTGATCAAAATAAAAAAAACCCGTACATAACCCCCCCATTTATCACCCCCTTAGTTAGGGACATACAATAAAAAATAGAAATTATATTTATTTTCATTTTTCTGTTAGGCTGTGTTTCCACTATCAGGAAACACAGCGTATATGACGGAGCGGAAACTCCGCTCCGTCTAAGCCCCGCCCCCTTTCTGACGCGCGTTATTTCCGGAGATGTTCAGGACACCTCCGGAACACCTCTGGAAATAACGCAGGGCTACATAGCCCTGTGTTAAATTCCGTTGCGGCGACGCACCGTCGCCGCAAGACGCTAGGACATGCTGCGGTCTGAAAAGACGCGCCGCATGTCCGTAAACGCAGGTGTTCCGCCTGCGTAATTTTGCGCATAGTGGAGACGGGATTTCTTGATATCCCCTCCACTATGCGGTAACATCTGGACGCTGCGTGTTTGGCGCTGCGCCAGCGCACAGTGCCAAACACGCAGCGTTTCCTGATCATGGAAACTCACCCTTAGGGTTAGTGTTATAATTAGGGTTAGGGTTATAATTAGGGTTAGGGTTATAATTAGGGTTAGGGTTAGCATTAGGGTTAGGGTTAGCATTAGGGTTAGGGTTATAATTAGCGTTAGGGTTAAGCTGGGTTCATACTGCGTTATGGCAGTCCGTTAGACGGACTGCGTTACACCGTGGTATAACGCGGTGTAACGCAGTCCGTTAACGCTGCCATTCACCCCCATTTGAGGGCGCATCGCGATGCATGCCGTAAAGCGGCATGCGTTTGCGATGTGCCATCATTCAGTGACGGAGCCTCGGACGCGGGCTGCAGCGTTTGGGCTCCGTCACCGCTAGCGCAGATGAATCATCTGCTGATTCCTCTGCGCTAGCGGGTATAGCATAACGCGATCGCGTTATGCTATACCGTTACCAGCCCGTCAACGCTATGTGTTGAACGGGCTGGTAAAACGCAAAATGAACCCAGCCTTAGGGTTAGGGTTATAATTAGGGTTAGAATTAGGGTTAGGGTTACAATTAGGGTTAGGGTTACAATTAGAGTTAGGGTTACAATTAGGGTTGGAATTAGGGTTGGGATTTAGGTTAGAATTAGGGTTGGGATTAGGGTTAGGGGTGTGTTGGGATTAGAGTTGGAGCTAGAATTGAGGGATTTCCACTATTTAGGCACATCAGGGGGTCTCCAAACACGACGTGGCGTTCAAAAAGTCAAATGGCGCTCCCTCCCTTCCGAGCCCTGCCGTGCGCCCAAACAGTGGTTTACCCCAACATATGGGGTAGCAGCGTACTCAGGACAAATTGCACACCAATTTTGGGGTTCTAATTTCTCCGGTTACCCTTGGGAAAATAAAAAATAGCTGGCTAAAAAAATCATTTTTGAGAAAAAAAATGATTTTTCATTTTCACGGCTCTGCGTTTTTAAATTTCTGTGAAGCACTTGGGGTTCAAAGTGCTCACCACACATCTAGATAAGCTCCTTAAGGGGTCTAGTTTCTAAAATGGGGTCACTTGTGGGGATTTCCATTGTTTAGACACTTCAGGGGGTCTCCAAACACGACGTGGCTTTCAAAAAGTCAAATGGCGCTCCCTCCCTTCCGAGCCCTGCCGTGCGCCCAAACAGTGGTTTACCCCAACATATGGGGTATCAGCATACTCAGGACAAATTGCACACCAATTTTGGGGTTCTAATTTCTCTGGTTACCCTTGGGAAAATAAAAAATAGCTGGCTAAAAAATCATTTTTGAGAAAAAAAATGATTTTTCATTTTCACGGCTCTGCGTTTATAAATTTTTGTGAAGCACTTGGGGGTTCAAAGTGCTCACCCACCATCTAGATAAGCTCCTTGGGGGGTCTAGTTTCCAAAATGGTGTAACTTGCAGGGGTTTCTACTGTTTAGATACATCAAGGGCTCTGCAAACACAACATGACGCCTGCAGAACATTCCATCAAAGTCTGCATTATAAAATGGCGCTCCTTCCCTTCCAAGCACTCCCATGCGCCCAAACAGTGGTTTCACCCCACATATGGGGTATCAGCGTACACATGAAAAATTGCACAACAACTTTTTGGGTCCAATTTCTCCTGTTACCCTTGGTAAAAAAAAAAAATAGCGGGCTAAAGAATCATTTTTGAGGAAAAAAATGATTTTTTATTTTCACGGCTCTACGTTTATTAATTTCTGTGAAGCACTTGGGGGTTCAAAGTGCTCACAACACATCTAGATAAGTTCCTTAAGGGGTCTAGTTTCCAAAATGGTGTGATTTGTGGGGGGTTTCGACTGTTTAGGCGTATCAGGGGCTCTCCAAACGCGACATGGCGTCCAATTTCAATTCCAGCCAATTTTGGTTTGAAAAAGTCAAACGGCGCTCCTTCCTTTCCAAGCCCTGCCGTGCGCCCAAACAGTGGTCCCACCCCACATATGGGGTATCAGCGTACTCAGGACAAATTGGACAACAACTTTTGTGGTCTAATTTCTCCTGTTACCTTGGGAAAATAAAAAATTGGGGACTAAACGATCAGGTTTGTGGAAAAAATATGACTTTTTATTTTCATGCCCGGGAGTTATAAACTTCTGTGAAGCACTTGGGTGTTCAAAGTGCTCACCACACATCTATATAAGTTCCTTAGGGGTTCTAGTTTCCAAAATGGTGTCACTTGTGGGGGTTTCCACTGTTTAGACACATTAGGGCCTCTACAAACGCGACATGGCGTCCAGCCAATTCTGAGTTGAAAAAGTCAAACGGCGCTCCTTCCCTTCCAAGCTCTGCCATGCACCCAAACAGTGGTTTACCCCCACATATGGGGTATCAGCATGCTCAGGACAAATTGCACAAAAACTTTTGGGGTCTTGTTACCCTTGGGAAAATAAAAATTGGGGTGAAAAGATTGTTTTTGTGGAAAAAATATGATTTTTATTTTCACTGTTCTATGTTATTAACTTCTGTGAAGCACTTGGAGGTACAAAGTGCTCACCACACATCTAGATAAGTTCCTTAGGGGGTCTAGTTTCCAAAATGGGGTCACTTGTGATGGGTTTCCACTGTTTAGACACATCAGGGCCTCTACAAACGCGACATGGCGTCCAGCCAATTCTGCGCTGAAAAAGTCAAATGTCGCTCCTTCCCTTGCGACCTCTGCCGTGCGCCCAAATAGTGGTTTACCCCCACATTTGGGGTATCGGCTTATTCAGGAGAAATTGCACAGCAAATTTTGTGGTTCATTTTTTCTTTTAACACTTGTGAAAATAAAAAAAATAAGTTCCGAATAAAGTTTTTGCAAAAAAAGTTAAATGTTAATTTTTTCCTTCCACATTGCTTCAGTTCCTGTGAAGCACGTAAAGGGTTAATAAAGTTTTTGAATGTGGTTTTGAGCACCTTGAGGGGTGCAGTTTTTAGAATGGTGTCACTTTTGGGTATTCTCTATCATATAGACCCCTCAAAGTGACTTCAAATGTGATGTGGTCCCTAAAATAAAAATGGTGTTGTAAAAATGAGAAATCGCTGGTCAACTTTTAACCCTTATAACTTTGTAAAAAAAAAAATTTTGGTCCCAAAATTGTGCTGATGTAAAGTAGACATGTGGGAAATGTTATTTATTAAGAAATTTGTGTGACATATCTCTCTGATTTAAGGGCATAAAAATTTAAAGTTTGAAAATTGTTAAATTTTCAAAATTTTCGCCATATTTCCGTTTTTTTCATAAATAAACACAAGTCATATCAAAGAAATTTTACCACTTACGTGAAGTACAATATGTCACGAAAAAACAATCTCAGAATCAGTGGGATTCGTTAAAGCGTTCCAGAGTTATAACCTCATAAAGTGACAGTGATCAGAATTGTAAAAATTGGCCCTGTCATTAAGCTGCAAAATGGCTCTGTCACTAAGGGGTTAAATGAAAAAGAGGAAAAGAAAAAGGGGAAACAAACTCATATTGCTACATACCCATTCACACACATTCATACCCCATTCACCCCCCATTCACACCTATTTACATATTTACATAATTACATAATTTACAATAACTAAAACACAAACTTTGGCCCACTGCCTCTAACACAAAAAGACCATTTCGGCCATAATACTTCCCAAACCAATTTTCTTTTATCACTAAACACCGTATCACACAATTAGCACACAAAATATAACTTTTTTTTTTTTCTCCTCCCACCTCACCTCCGGTCCATAAGTTCATGGCCTAAATTAAGAAAAACTGGGTCCATATAATGTTTATGCCCCTTTATTACCACAGCAATCTTCTTCGGGTCCATAACTATACCCCTCACATTCAACTATCTACTTACACACTAACCTTTTAATCACATTAAAAATAACAATAACAATAACAAAAAATATAATGTATACAATTCAATTATCATGACCATAACATCCTTAATCTTAATCTTTCTTTACTTGCTTATAAGGCCCAAGTTCGGCACCTGCGAGCCCAATATCCATTATTCCTCCTTGAAATAAAACAAAGAACTAAATGTGCCACACTAGAACACCACCAGGGAGAGGAGTCTTGAGAGACCCCGTCCCTACCACCAGCACATACTCTCTATCCCTCATCAGACTAAAGCTGTCCCTACGACTGACCCTGAAAAACTGTCCCTATCTGTCCCTCCCTATCCCTATTCTATCCCTATTCTATCTAACTTAGCATGACTAACTCTCTATCTATCCCTACAACTGTCCCTCCCTGTCCCTATCTGACCCTATTTCTCTCCCTCAACACCCCACACCACCTTATGCTATCCCTACCACCATTCACACACAAAACAACTTTCCCTTGAGTGTGTTTTTAAAAGGAGAAGCCCCTCCAAAGCCAAGAGGCCCTCCTCACACCCAACCTCTCGAACTCCAAAGAACGCACCTTCCCCAGGTCACCCAAGATGCTACTAACCACCTCATCCCGGGGGAGGGCTTTCTGTTGCATCGATACTAAACACCGTGCATTCCACGTGTAAAACCTGACCACTACGCTAACTAGGAATAAAGTGCTCTGCTCTCTGCCACCCAGGGATCTGAACACCCCATAAGCCCACTCAGCGTAGGAAAGGGACGCCAGCCGCGGCCAACTTATGGAAGCACCCACCCTGCTGTAAACCTCTGCATTAAAGGGACACTGAAGGAGGAAGTGCTCCATGCTTTCCAGCACGTCACCACACTCCTCACGGGACAACCCGATCATCGGAGTTCCTGTACTTCAGGTTGTCCCTTACATACAGTCTCCCGTCAAAGCATTGCCAGGCCAAGTCCTAAAACTTCGTGGGGATCCGCTTTGAATTTAAAAGCCCAAGCCCCACCTCCAGATCCCGGCCTGGGCAATCCCTGAGGACCAGGGGCTTCTGGAAATGGGTCAACAGAACCCTTCTGTCAAGACATTGTCTCGACATGGTCCTGATTTCCCTCATTTCCAGACCCCACCGGCAGATTACCTTCAGAACCGGGGTAGCGTACGCCGGGAGATGTCCGTGAGGTGTATAGAGATCCTTCACTTGCCCTCCTGTCTCCCATTCCTGAAAGAAGGGCCGAAACCAACCCCTAAAGGAGAATACCCACGGAGGAGCCCTCTCCATCCAGAGGTTGGAAATATTGTCTTTAAGAAAGGTGTTCACTAAGAACACTACTGGGTTGACCATACCCAACCCACCTAGTCTCCTCGTACGGTACGTGACCTCTCTCTTGATTAGGTTGATCCTATTCCCCCATAACAGCTGGAAGAACAGGCTGTAAACCCGTGTCCATAGAGGTTCTGGCAAGATGCACACACTGCCCAGGTAAATTAACAAGGGAAGCAGAAAGCCTTTAGCCAAGCTAACCCTTTCCCTCAGGGTTAAAGACCAACCCTTCCACTGGTCCACCTTTTGGGCGGCAATCTTGAGTCTGCCCTCCCAATTTTGCTGGGGGTAGTCCCTGGGGCCAAATTCGATGCCTAGAATTTTGGCGGAGGCCTGGGGCTCTGGAAGGGTGCCCAAGAGATCAAAACTAGGATCTCCCCCTCCCAGCCAGAGACTCTCACACTTTTCCTGGTTGATCATGGACCCGGATGCCTCCGAGTAACGCACGACCTCGGATATGACCCAATCCGCCTCCCCTCTCGAGGATACGAAAAGGGAAACATCGTCAGCGTACGCCACCACCCTCAGAGAGGGCCCAGAGCCCGCCTGGCCCATCCCGACTCCCACCAACGGTCCACGATCTACCCTCCTCAGGAAGGGATCGATCGCGAAAGCGTATAAAAGTGGGCTCAGAGGACAGCCCTGACGGACCCCAGAACCCACCACAAAAGGGCGCCCTGACCAACCGTTCATGAGCGGGAAAGTCTCAGCCCCTTGGTACAAGACCTCTAACCAATTTACAAACCTCCCAGGCAGACCGTACCTTAAAAGGACAGACCAGAGGTACTCATGGTTAACCCGGTCAAAGGCTTTTGCTTGAACTAATGACAGTAGATAGCCCCTTCCAGTGACCCGCCCTACCCTGTTCCACTGCCTCTCGGACACCAAGCACAGCACTAAAAGTGCTGCTGCCTGGAACAGAGCAGTGCTGGGCCTCCGAAAGGAGCCGGGGTGCAAACTTGACCAGCAGATTAAACAACACCTTCGCCAGAACCTTCCGGTCCGTATTGAGAAGCGCTATGGGATGCCAATTCTCAATACGGGACGAGTCTTTACCCTTTGACAGAATAATCAGGGCTGACCTCCTCATTGAACCGGGAAGAGTACTCAAGAAAGACACTCATTAAACACCCCAGTCAAGGGGGACCAAGGAGTCCCTAAAGGTCTTATAGAACTCGGATATTAAGCCATCCGTACCTGGCAATTTTTTGGGCCAAAGCCCATCAACGGCCAGTCTCACTTCCTCTTCCCTAATTGCTTCTGCCAAAACACCAAGAGAGGGATCATCCCCTGGCTCAGGGATGGTTTCAGCCAGGAAAGCCGACATCTCATCCCGATCCAGATCCCTCTTTCCCAAGAGGCGTGATTAAAAGGACCTGACCACCTCCAGGATCCCTGATTTGGATCTGTTCAGGGACCCCGTACTGTCGATCAGTCCTGTCACCATCTTACAATTCACTGACATCTTACAGTTCCTGTAGGGGTCGGGTGAGCGGTACTTCCCGAAATCCCTCTCAAAAACCAAAGATGTGTGCCTATCATACTGACACCTCTTAAGCAAAGACTTCACTCTGGAGATTTCCTCACGGTCACCTCCAGTCGAGACGAGCTGCTCGAGTTTCCTCCCCAGAGCCTGATACAAGCGATGCCTGTTCAGACTCCTAAGGCTCGAGAGCTGGCGGAAGAATCCCGCCACCCGCTTTTTTAAGATCTCCCACCACTCTGACTTACCACTACAGAGATCCAAAAGCGGTACCTGGCTCTGAAGAAAATCCTCGAAGGATTGTCTCACGTCCGCTTCTTCCAGCAGGGACGAATTCAGCTTCCACAGCCCTCTTCCCTTCCGGGGAGTCTCTGTAACATTCAGAGAAAAGAAAATTAGACAGTGATTGGAGAACCCCACCTCAACGGCGGACACAGCAGAAAAGATGGCATCCTCCTTTAAAAAAAAACCTGTCTATTCTAGATCTACAGCTACCACTATGATAGGTGAAACCCCCGTGGCCTGGGGTGTGCCGGATGTGGACATCCACCAGGCGAGCTTCACTGGCTATGCTATTAAGCGCGACGCTGTCATAAGCCAGGCGATCTCCAGGACCCCCCCGATCACGGGACCTCGTAATGGTGTTGAAGTCCCCACCGAAGACCACCTGTCGGCTTGTAAAAAGAAAGGGCTTAATCTTCAGGAAGAGACATTTCCGGTCCCACTTTGACTGTGGGCCGTAGATGTTTATGAGCCGCAGTTCTTGTCCCCTCATAAAGACGTCAAGGACCAGGCACCTCCCCAATTCTAACTCGATCACTCGTCTGCATTCCACATCTGCAGTCTTAAAAAGGACTGCCACCCCGCTATACGGCTCGGCCGCAAGATGCCAGTATGAGGGCCCGCACCTCCACTTTCTCCGTGCTTTATGTATGGCCCCCATGTCAGTTAGTCTGGTCTCCTGCAAAAATAAAATTTCAGCCTCAATTCGGGTGAGAAAATCAAAGGCCGTAAATCTAGCCGCATCTGACTTAATGCTGGCGACATTAATGGACGCCAGCGTCAACGGGGCGAGTTCAGCCATCATGAGTGATCAAGTTTGATGGCTTTATTCTTACCCACCCCGCTCCCACCACACTCTGGGGAGGAGTCAGAACCCTTCCTCTTTAAGGTAGTCGAGGTGTCCATTCCTCCTCCCCTGGTGTTCTCACCTCCGGACTCCGGGTCTGTCCCCCGCTTAGGAGAAACAACGTCCCCTTAGGGTTGGACTCTGCCATCCCCTGAAGGACCCCCCAATGCCACCCCTGGCCCCTTGCCCTCGTCCGGCGACTCTTAGCAGAGTCTCCGAGGGCTTGGAACCGGTTGGAGAGTGTGATCAGAGGGGGAACGGTGGGCCTTTCCATTGGTACACTCACGGTCGGAGGTGGGGGGGATTTGGAAGACTTGTCCAGCCTCCTCCTCCCCCTCCTCTTGGTACGTTTTTTCCCACCCATTGATGTTGTAGGTTGCTCTACGACATCCTCATCAACACTTTCATATTGAGAGGAGCTGTCTGAGTCAGTTGCTTTATCCTCCCTCTCCATCCTCCTGATCTCCTCGTTCACCACTTCCTCCCTCAGGGCCTCAGAGACTTTAGCCACCAACCTAGAGGGAGGAGCAGGCACCAGCCTTGTTACCCGAGGCTCCACCTGCTCCTTACCCCCATGGCGAGCTGCCTGCCTCCGTTGATATGAGGGGCCTCTAGTGACCTTGCCTTTCCTCACCGGCCCCTCAGCCCCCTACCCGCCACCACCGCCCGCCGCTAAGGAGGAAGCCCCGCCGGAGGTTCTCCCCACGGTCTCCCCCCACCGGCACCACAGTAGTTTTGGAGAAGGAGCGAGGGCAGCGGCTATACGGGTGACCAAGGTCACCACACAGGTGGCACCGAATGTCCTTACACGCAGCGGCGAGATGACCCACCCCGCCACACAAGGCACATTTCTGCACCTTTCGCTGAAGTGGCGGGGATCGCCGCACTTGTGACAGACCTTCGGCTGCCCCTGGTAGAAGACCAGGATCCTGTCCCTTCCCAGGAATGCCGAGGAAGGGATGTGGGTGACCGTATCGCCTGAGACCTTCAACTTAACCATGAAGGTCCAGCCCCCCGACCAAATACCAAATTCGTCCCTGTTCTTTTTTGGGACCTCGGTGACTTCCCCATAACGGAAAAGCCACGTCATGATGTCCACGCCTGAGAGTGACTCGTTACATGTCACCACGGTCACTCTCTTCACGGAATTTTGGCGAGACACCGCCTGCACGACGAAGCCTCGCCATCCGGGCTCCCCCTTCACCAGCTCATAATTCGACCAGAAGAGCTCAAGCCCCTCTGGCCGAACGAAGCTGATGTCAAAGAATCGGGCCGCTGAGGGATGGATCAGGGCAAAGATGTCAACCGCCCTGAAGCCCATCTTCAGGAGGAGCTCCACCATCCTGCTCCTGGGTGGGCAAGTTTCACTGCCCCCCCACTGAAGACGGACCACATTCCTCCTCACCGGCCCTTGCCCGGCTGTCGGGAGAGACCAGACAGTCCCTCCCTCTCTTCTCTCTTGGAAGGCGGCCAAACCATGCCTCTCTATCCAGAAAGACAAGTCCACAGTCCTCCCCTCTACTATTATCGATCTTTCTCCCCTTTTGAGGGCCTCCAGAAAACGGCGGTGCAAAACGCCGTCCCCGGAGTCCAGAGGTGAGGAGACCCCCTGAGAACCCCCCCGGGAGCCTCCCCGACCCCAGCCGTGACCCCCGCAAATGAACGCCTGGGTGCCACAGCTGGAGGGGCAGATGGGCCAGCCCCCACCCCACTCACACTTGCTCCCACATTCACTCCTGCATCCACCCCTGCATTCACTCCCACACTCACTCCCTCATCCATACCACTCTCGCCATCATTCACACCTCCATGCACCACCTCAGCAAAAAGCTATTCAAACATGTCTCTCACCCCATCACTATCATTCTCACTATCCATATGTACATTATTTACACTATTCACAATATTATTTACATTGCCTTTATTTACATTATTCTTAACACCTCCTGCTGGGGGCCCTGGCTGGATTGTGGTGTTATTGCCTCTTTTATCTCCTCTGCCCATGAGTGCCGCTGCCCCTTTAAATGCCCCAGAGCAGAGTGCACTCAGTACACTCTGTCTGGGCTCGGGTGCAGCAGCACCTCCTGAGCTCTCCAGCACCAATTTTTTTTACCTTTCTCTGTGCTTCCTAGGGCAGGGACGGACCTTGCCACCGCTCCCTGCCCTCCACACACCTCCCCCGCCGGCTTCACCTGCAGCGTCGGAGCCCCCGCACCACCAGATGACGGTAAGTGGGCTGGGGACCCCGACAACCCTACCGGCTTTCAGGGGCGCAGAACCAATGGAATGGGTGGGCGGGACAGAGGGCGGCAGACCAACCGAGGCCACGCCCCCCACACCGGCCGCAGTCACTCCAGGCTGGGCAGCAGCCCTCTTGCGAGGCCAAGCCCACCCCAGATGACACGGGCACAGTGGGCGGAGCCACGGCCGCCGAGTCCATGCCCCCCTCACCGGCCACAGTCACCCTGGGCTGGACAGCAGCCCCTTGCAAGGCCACGCCAACCACGGATGATGTGAGCACGGCCGGCGGGACTGTGGCCGAGGAGGGCATGCCTCCCCTGCATGCCTCTGCCTTTGCAGGTAGGGCAACATTCAGGGAAGCCATGCCCCCCTCACGGGCCATCACGGCCTCTCTGCAGCCAACACCTGCTTTAGGTAAGGCTGGCCACTCCCCTTCAGTGTCCAGCGGTGGCGGGGCCCCCCACATGGACCCCTTTGGGGTCTAGGTGCCGAGTGCCCCAGCTTCGCCCCGGCCGCCTCCAGAGGAGCGACCAACACTTTGCAAGTTTTTAGCTGCTGCCTTACTGCAGCATCCGCGCCCTTCCTGTGCTTCTGGACCCCCATAAGCAATCCAGACTTAACGGACCCGTACGTGGGGGGCCCAGAAGCAGCACTCACCGCCGGAGGTGCGGCCCCGGCTCCATTTGTACTCAGTGCTGGGCCAGCCCCCCCCTGCCACAGGGGACTGAGCCCGGGCACTTCCACCAACACTGATACCGGCACCGACCTCCATATCGCTGCCTGAATCTGAACTGCCACCACCAGATGTGACAGCAAGATCCAGGCAGACCATACTTTCCCCGCTCCCTTGCTGCGGACCCACCACAGGGCCCGAGCTGGGGTGGGCAGCGGGTTCCGCACAACGGGACTGGGTGGCCCCGAAAAGAGGGACAAAAACAAGCTTTTCCACCACCGCTTGTTTTGCCTTACACCTCCTCCTACTCCTTCCGGTTGCCTCATCCTCAAGGCAGACCTCGTCCCCAAACAACAGTGTGCCAAACCGTGCTGGAGACTCAATCTGCCTCACTTGCTGTAGGATGAGGCAACCCCCCCTCGTTATTACTCCCGCTCCCTCCATCCTCCCCCTCACTCCCACTTTCCTCCATGTCACTGGAGTCCGGTGGGAGAGCCACTTGTTCGGGGGCTATACCGCTGCGCGATACCTGGGTGCTCTTACCCACCAGGTCCTGGGCGCTCTTACCCACCAGGTCCTCAGGTGGAGCTGACTCAGATGGTCCGCCTTCTTCCTCCTCCTTATCCTCCACCTGGCTGGGGCCTCCTGACGGGACCCACCGGTCAGGGCTCTGAACCGGTCAACGTTCCTTAGCTTTTCCCCAAAGGGGCCGCTTCCCTCCAGGATAGTCTTCCTCCTCTCCTCCAGCGTTCTTATCTCCCCTTCAGACTTTCAACTGTGGCAGATACCTCCGCTCTTCTTGAGGCAGGGAGCCGGTTCTTGGCTATCACTAGGGCTCCCCTCAACTCCTCCCGGAGTCTCCTCAGCTGTTTAGCTGCCTCCTCGTACTCACAGAGGTGGGCGTGGATGCGGGAGGCGTAGATGGTAGCCGGCTCTCCCGCAGCCTTGGAGCCCCAGATGTTAGGGGGGGCTCGTGCCGCACCTCTGCCCGCAGCCTCCTCTCCGGGAGAAGGAGCTGCCACGGCCCTGGCTTCAGGGGTCCCAGATCCTGGAGCCCTGCGGCCACCCGGGGTCTTTTTCTTACCCATCCCTGGGACTGGCTTGCTGCAGTGTGGGCCTCAAGATGGAGTGTGAGGCCCCCCACCCCCAGCTGGCTTGCCGGGGTGGGAGCCAGAGGCACAGCCCCCACGCTCAGTCCCAGGGAAGGTCTCTCTGCCTGGGAAGGAGCAGGTTACAGTCCAGAGAAAAAAAAATCCTCCTTCCCTGGCACTCAGCTCCAAGCAGCCTTGCTCTCCTCCTCCAGCCACACGCCCTTCCACTTCCTGGGTGGAGCTGGAACTCTATTTTATTATAAAATTATCAAAAACATATACATTACAATACACATACGAATAAAAAATCAAAGAAAACCCAAACTATATCCAAGACACGACTCATTTCAACGAAAATCCAAACCCCAGTTGGGGACAATTCCATGGCTACATAGTCCGTCCATTTCCGGAATCTCTCATGTTTTCTCCCAGGATCCATTTTGGAACTTTGCAGCTCTTCCAGGACCCCCAGCAAGTAAACCTTTAAGAAAAGAAAGAAAAGAAACCCCCCCCAAAAAAAACAGATACCATACATACTCGTTCATGCACATACCCCATTCACACCTTATTTACAATATATACAGGAAAAGAGAAAACAACCACCTGGCCCACTGCCTTAAACACAAAAAATAAAGCCAACCTGGCCATGTAAACCCCTTAACTCCTTAACTCTAATGTTACCTATTAAATCTAACACAGATTTTTTTTTTTTTTAATTTCCCCCACCACACCTCAGGTCCACCACACCTCTCCTCCTCCAGCCACACGCCCTTCCACTTCCTGGGTGGAGCTGGAACTCTATTTTATTATAAAATTATCAAAAACATATACATTACAATACACATACGAATAAAAAATCAAAGAAAACCCAAACTATATCCAAGACACGACTCATTTCAACGAAAATCCAAACCCCAGTTGGGGACAATTCCATGGCTACATAGTCCGTCCATTTCCGGAATCTCTCATGTTTTCTCCCAGGATCCATTTTGGAACTTTGCAGCTCTTCCAGGACCCCCAGCAAGTAAACCTTTAAGAAAAGAAAGAAAAGAAACCCCCCCAAAAAAAAACAGATACCATACATACTCGTTCATGCACATACCCCATTCACACCTTATTTACAATATATACAGGAAAAGAGAAAACAACCACCTGGCCCACTGCCTAAAACACAAAAAATAAAGCCAACCTGGCCATATAAACCCCTTAACTCCTTAACTCTAATGTTACCTATTAAATCTAACACAGATTTTTTTTTTTTTTTAATTTCCCCCACCACACCTCAGGTCAATAAGTTCATGGCCTATCAAACACCACCACCCCCAAGGTCCATTAGTTCATGGCCATAATAATCAAAACACCTCCTTTGTCTTTTTCTAATTTTGGGTCCATGGGACTATCAACAACTCTCGCCCAATGCCCAACACCCTAGACAACCCCCACCCAACCTAAACTACACCCACCCCCCCTATTCAAATACAATAACTCTAAACACTTATATACACACTTATACTCAAAATTAATGCAAAAAAGACTCCTAATACAAACATACAGTACAATCATTAATCATCATTATCATCATTAATACTTATTAATGCTTAACCATATTCTAACCTGCAAAGGCCCAAGTTCGGTTCCTGCAAGCCTCAATATCCATTATTATTCAGTTACAAAACAAAAAGCTATATTGTGTCATGCAATAGCCCACCACCAGGAGACTGGAGCCCTAAGAGGCCCTGTCCCTTACCAACAACACATTCACCCTGTCCCTTGTCAATTAAAACTGTCCCTACTTCTTTCCCTAACAAACTGTCCCTATCTATCCCTATCTATCCCTAGTCTATCTAACTTAACTTAACTAACTCTCTATATCTCCCTCACTCTGACCCTCCCTGACTCCTATCTGCCCCTACTTCTCTCCCTCAACACCCACACCACCTTATGCTATCCCTATCACCATTCACACCTACTCTCCCTTGAGTGTGTTTTTTAAAGGAGAAGCCCCTCCAAAGCCAAGAGGCTCTCCTCACACCCAACCTCTCGAACTCCAAAGAACGCACCTTCCCCACGTCACCCAAGATATTACTAACCACTTCATCCCGGGGGAGGGCTTTCTGTTGCGTTGATACTAAACACCGTGCATTCCACGTGTAAAACCTGACCACTACGCTAACTAGGAATAAAGTGCTCCGCTCTCGGCCACCCAGGGATCTGAACGCCCCATAAACCCACTCGGCGTAGGAAAGGGACGCCAGCCGCGGCCAACGTATGGAAGCACCCACCCTGTTGTAAACCTCTGCATTAAAGGGACACTGAAGGAGGAAGTGCTCCATGCTTTCCAGCACGTCACCGGACTCCTCACGGGGACAACCCCGATCATCGGAGTTCCTGTACTTCAGGTTGTCCCTTACATACAGTCTCCCATGAAAGCAGCGCCAGGCCAAGTCCCAAAACTTCGTGTGGATCCGCTTTGAATATAAAAGCCCAAGCCCCACCTCCAGATCCCGGCCTGGGCAATCCCTGAGGACCAGGGGCTTCTGGAAATGGGTCAAAAGAACTCTTCTGTCAAGACATTGTCTCGACATGGTCCTGATTTCCCTCATTTCCAGACCCCTCCGCGGATTACTTCAGAACCGGGGTAGCAGAAGCCGGGAGATGTCCGTGAGGTGTACGGAGATTCTTTCACTTGCCCTCCTGTCTCCCATTCCTGGAAGAAGGGCTGAAACCAACCCATGCAGGAGAATACCCACGGAGGAGCCCTCTCCAGCCAGAGGTTGGAAATATTGGCTTTAAGAAAGGTGTTCACTAAGAACACTACTGGGTTAACCATACCCAACCCACCTAGTCTCCTCGTACGGTACGTGACCTCTCTCTTGATTAGGTTAAGCCTATTCCCCCATAACAGCTGGAAGAACAGGCTGTAAACCCGTGTCCAGAGAGGTTCTGGCAAGATGCACACACTGCCCAGGTAAATTAACAAGGGAAGCAGAAAGCCTTTAGCCAAGCCCACCCTTTCCCTAAGGGTTAAAGACCAACCCTTCCACTGGTCCACCTTTTGGGCGGCAATCTTGAGTCTGCCCTCCCAATTTTGCTGGGGGTAGTCCCCGGGGCCAAATTCGATGCCTAGAATTTTGGAGGAGGCCTGGGGCTCTGGAAGGGTGCCCGGGAGATCAAAACTAGGATCTCCCCCTCCCAGCCAGAGACTCTCACACTTTTCCAGGTT
>JARQOD010009486.1:0-31191 GCA_033576555.1 Oophaga sylvatica
GCTGGGTGTGTCCGAAGTGTACATGATGTCATGAAGAGCCCTTAACTGTTACCTCTCCACTCATCCTCCTGGTATTGTGTACCAGGGCTACACATCTGCATGAAGAATTTCACTGGCAACTCCCAAAACAGACAACCAGGGATTTAAAGGAAACCAATCAACAAATAATCAATTGCAGCTGGGAGAAACTGAACCCAGTCCCAGAACCGAGCACAGACAGAATTAACTCCCTAACTGCCAAACACAAAGAAACAGCAACTCAGCTGTGAGAAGTCAGAATGTGCAACCGCGACGATCTTCGTGGCGATGCACACATGACAGTACCCCCCCTTCTACGAGGGGCCTCCGGACCCTCAGGGCCAGGTCTGCCCGGGTGAGTTCTGTGAAAGGTCCGAACCAAACGATCTGCGTTAATGTCAGACGCAGGAACCCACGT
This sequence comes from Oophaga sylvatica, assembly GCA_033576555.1. Classification (NCBI taxonomy): domain Eukaryota; kingdom Metazoa; phylum Chordata; class Amphibia; order Anura; family Dendrobatidae; genus Oophaga; species Oophaga sylvatica. Next base: position 437 of record JARQOD010009486.1, read on the forward strand.
CCTCTCCTCTGGACCATACCCCTTCCAATGCACCAAGTACTGAAGGGACCGGCGATTCAGACGTGAGTCAATGATCTTTGACACTTGAAACTCCAAGTTACCATTGACCACCACTGGAGGAGGAGGTAGAGGTGATGGTATGACTGGTGCCACGTACCTCTTAAGTAATGACTTGTGGAACACATTGTGGATTTTAAACGTAGGAGGGAGGTCCAGACAAAATGCCACAGGATTAATTATGGAACTGATCCTGTACGGCCCGATGAATCTGGGACCCAGTTTCCAGGAGGGAACTTTAAGTTTTATATTCCTGGTAGACAACCATACCAGATCGTTCACATTCAGATCTGGACCAGAAACTCTCCTCCTATCAGCCATACGTTTATAACGGTTCCCCATAGCACTCAGATTATTCAATACACCTCTCCACACTGAAGCAAGTGACGACGAGAAACGCTCCTCCTCAGGAACCCCAGAAGGGCCCCCCCCATTGAAAGTACAAAACTGGGGATGGAAACCATATGCCCCAAAAAACGGGGATTTACCAGTGGACTCGCTCCGCCTGTTGTTAAGAGCGAACTCTGCCAGAGGCAAGAAAGAAGACCAGTCCTCCTGGTTCTCTGAGACAAAACACCGAAGATAAGTCTCAAGGCTTTGATTCAGACGCTCTGTCTGACCATTGGTCTGCGGATGAAAAGCCGAGGAAAATGACAATTGCATCCCCCGACGTAAACAAAATGCCCTCCAAAATTTAGACACAAACTGAGACCCCCTATCTGACACCACATCAGAAGGCAACCCATGAAGTCTCACAATCTCCCCAATGAACACCTGCGCCAGAGTGTTAGCATTAGGGAGGGCAGGAAGAGCAATGAAATGTGCCATCTTACTGAACCTGTCAACAACCACCAGTATGACAGTTTTCCCTGACGACAGAGGAAGATCCGTAATGAAGTCCATAGACAAATGAGTCCATGGACGCTCCGGAAGTTTCAAGGGTAAGAGGGTCCCAGACGGACGGGTATGCGGGGTCTTAGAGCGAGCACAAACCCCACAGGACGCGACAAAAGTTATAACATCTTTATTAACGTTAGGCCACCAAAACCGGCGAGAAAGGAGATCTAAAGTAGCCTTACTCCCTGGATGTCCTGCTAAAGCAGAATTATGATGTGCCTCAATAACCTTTTGTCTCAACTGATTTGGGACAAACAGTCTCCCTGAAGGTCCTGCAGGGGCGTCCCCCTGAGCCTCTAATACCTCCTCCTCAAGCTCAGAACATACAGCCGACACTACCACCCCCTCCTGAAGGATAGGAATCGGGTCATCCGTTTTCCCGGCCCCTGGGAAACTGCGAGACAAGGCATCAGCCTTAACATTCTTAGACCCAGGGCGATATGTGACGACAAAATTAAACCTGGTAAAAAACAACGACCATCTAGCTTGTCTGGAATTCAGACGCTTAGCAGATTCCAAATACAGCAGGTTTTTGTGATCAGTAATGACGGTGACCGGGTGGACTGCCCCCTCCAAAAAGTGACGCCATTCTTCAAAAGCCAACTTAATGGCCAAAAGTTCCCTATTGCCGATATCATAATTCCTTTCGGCGGACGACAACTTCTTAGAAAAGAAAGCGCACGGATGCCATTTACCAGGGGACGGACCCTGGGACAATATTGCACCCACCCCTACGTCAGACGCGTCCACCTCCACAATGAACGGCTGTGATGCATCTGGTTGGATGAGAACGGGTGCCGAAGCAAAACATTTTTTCAAAGAGGAAAAAGCTTGGCAAGCTTTGTCCGACCATTTAGAAAAATCCGTCCCTTTTCTTGTCATGTCAGTGAGAGGTTTGACAACAGATGAGAAATTACAAATAAATTTACGGTAGTAGTTAGCAAACCCCAGAAAACGCTGCAGAGCCTTAAGATCCTCTGGCTGATCCCATTCAAGCACTGCTCTCACTTTTTCAGGGTCCATACGGAAACCGGAGGCTGACACCAAGAAACCCAAAAACTGAAGTTCCTGTACAGCAAATACACACTTTTCCAGTTTGGCGTATAGTTTATTGTCTCGCAAGATCTGCAACACCTGTCTCACATGCTCCTGGTGAGACACAAGATCTGGCGAGTAAATTAAAATGTCATCCAAATATACGACCACAAACAGCCCCACAAGGTGATGAAAAATGTCATTAACAAAATGTTGGAATACTGCTGGTGCAGTAGTCAGACCAAAAGGCATGACAAGGTTCTCATAATGTCCCTCCGGCGTGTTAAACGCCGTTTTCCACTCATCCCCCTCTTTTATCCTAATCAAATTATACGCCCCCCTGAGATCCAATTTAGAGAACCATTTGGCGCCCACAATTTGATTGAAGAGATCAGGAATAAGAGGGAGAGGATACGGATCTCGAACAGTAATCCGATTAAGTTCACGGAAATCCAAGCAAGGGCGTAGGCCTCCATCTTTTTTCTTCACAAAGAAGAACCCCGCGGCCACTGGGGAAGATGAAGGTCTAATATGCCCTTTGGCCAGACTTTCCGAAATATAGTCTTTCATAGCCTGCCTCTCAGGACCAGAAAGGTTATATAACCTAGCTTTAGGTAACTTAGCATCAGGAAGTAAATTAATAGAGCAGTCATACACGCGATGAGGAGGCAACTCCTGACACCCCTCCTCAGAGAACACATCCCCAAAGTCCTCCAAAAAAGGAGGCAATGTACTAGGCACGACCGCACTGATGACTGTGTTCATGCAGTTACTTTTGCAAAACTCACCCCATTGGCTTATCTCTCTGGACTGCCAATTAATCACAGGGTTATGCTTAACCAACCAAGGAAGTCCCAACACAATAGGAGTAGGTAGACCCTCCAACACATAACAAGATAATTGTTCCCTATGTATCGCCCCTACCCGAATATCAATGTTATGGACCTCATGAACAAAGCTACCTTGGCCGAGAGGCCTGGCGTCAATGGAGAATATAGGGATCGGTTTGGCCAATACACTCAGAGGCATACCTTGAGCCTGAGCAAACTGAGCGTCAACCAGATTAGCCCCGGACCCACTATCAAGAAGAACAGAAAATCTCTCCACTCTCGTACCAACCACCATCTCCACTGGTACAAGGAACTGAGAAGAACTAGCGGACGAAATACATACTCCCAGGTTGTCGTCCACCACACAACCTGGGATTAACAGTTTTCCGGCAACTTTTTGCTCAACAAGGCACGGGATGGACATCCCCCAACAAAATGTCCCTCTTTCCCGCAGAAGAAACACCTTCTAGTCCTGCTGCGTACCACCAATCCCCTCCTACGAAATGATGTCCCTCCCAACTGCATAGGCTCCTCTGAACAGACAAGGGGAACCTCAACATAAGGGACTTTTGTAGTAGGTGGAGCAACTACCGGGGCCGGAGTTACCTCACCCCTCTCCCGAAGCCGTCTATCAGTACGGATAGCTAGGGCCATAGCAGCCTCCAGTGATGGAGGAGAATCATACTGAGCCAAAACGTCCTTTAATTTGTCAGAAAGCCCATGACAAAACTGACTCCTAAGAGCTGGGTCATTCCACTGAGTATCTGTGGCCCATCTACGGAACTCAGAAGCAAATTCCTCCGCCGGACGATCTCCCTGCTGTATCTTACGTAATTTTGTCTCAGCAAGAGAGACCCGATCTGGGTCATCATATACCAATCCCAGGGCAGTAAAAAATCGATCTACAGACTGTAGAGCCGGGGATCCCGGAGGAAGGGAGAATGCCCAGGATTGAGGGTCCCCTTGTAGGAGCGAGATAACAATTCCCACTCTCTGCTCTTCACTCCCTGATGATCGAGGCCGAAGCCGAAAATACAATTTACATGCTTCCCGGAATGTGAAAAATTTGTCTCGCCCACCAGTGAACCTGTCCGGGAGAGCTACTTTAGGTTCAAATCTGGTTTGCTCCAGGGGAGACAAAACTTTGGACTTAATGTCCGTCAGCTCCATGGATAATCCCTGCAACTGCAGAGCCAGCTGGGCTACTGGATCCATGGCAACTGGGGATAATTTTATTGGCCAGTGAAAATGTCATGCTGTCTAATGATATGTGTACGATGTCAGTAAACTATTCTTACAGAAACAACACTCTATACAACATATAGTTTAGCAACATCAGCATGTAAATATAGAATAGATTTACCTGACACGATATCCGTTAAACTCAGGGTTAATCTTGAGGACTTGATACGCTGTCACAGGAAAGAGGAGGACCGGGTCTAACCTGACCCTAAAACTGGGGTCCTAACTAATCCCTCACCTTGGAGGTATGATAATGGTTCAGAGGTCCAAGTCTCCAGCCTAACCTAGTCTCCTATCAGTCCCTGAACCCTGTAATCAGTCCAAAGAAGGACCCTGATTACCACCAAAGGGATATGGGCTGATCTCTGCTAAATACACAGATTAGACATATAGGACAGACTGGAGAAAACACAGACTCGCATACACACTCAAACACAGAAGGAACATAAATGGTCTGGGATATAAAACTCTAAGCAAGTTGAGCTTAAAACAACTAAGGAGCTCTTTAACTTAAGTCTATACAGATTCAATCCTATCTGTGGTCTGCATGAAGAATTTCACTGGCAACTCCCAAAACAGACAACCAGGGATTTAAAGGAAACCAATCAACAAATAATCAATTGCAGCCGGGAGAAACTGAACCCAGTCCCAGAACCGAGCACAGACAGAATTAACTCCCTAACTGCCAAACACAAAGAAACAGCAACTCAGCTGTGAGAAGTCAGAATGTGCAACCGCGACGATCTTCGTGGCGATGCACACATGACAGTGCTAGAGTATTCTGCCTTGCATCCAGCTTCTGACCTCTGGTGGCTCCTTGGCTTTGTACCTGCTCCTGTGAACCTGTTTTATGATCCTGCTACTTTGCTCTGAGTTCCTGCTGCATACACCGGTTTCCAGTAATCCTCCTTCATCTGGCTGCTTGTGTTACTCCCCTCTGCATTTGCTGGTCTTGTAAGCTGCTGCAGCCCTGTGCTGCTTAAAACTGAGACTATCACCCAGGCATCCCTGGTTGAGCTAAAGATATCATTTGAACTGCCTACCTGTGCTTGGACTAAACTAAGACTTATTCCTGTCAAGTATCCTCAAGTTTAACTTTGCTTCATTGACTCTCTGCCTGATTGCATTTCACTCTGAAGTTTCCTATAGACTGTTAAGCTGCATTTATTATCTACACCAAGTGTTGTGGACTTGAGATTTACTCTGCACCTGTTTGAATCACCGTGTGATAATATAGACTTTTCCACTTATATGACTGTATCCTGTAGTTGTCTTGTTCCACGCAAGTAGTCTCCTGAGTTATCCCCTATAATTATTACAGGATACTCTAGCCCCAAAAGAGGAGACTGCTGGAACAATGACTGCAGAAAGCAGATTAGAGCAGGTGTTCTCCATAATTAGATCACTGCAAAAAGATGTGGAAGGTCTGCAAAAGAAGTTTGGAACCTTTGAACGCAATGAACAAGTGGTTGGACAAACTTTGTAGGACTTAAGCAACCGCATGGCAGCCCAGGAAAAGAAACTTGCTGGCATAGAGTCCCAGTATGGACGGGCTTTTCAGGACATAAGCACGCAAATAGCGGCACAACTTGCTGTGCAACCGCCACCAGCTAGCCCACCTAAGTTGCCCCCATTCAGATTTAATGGTGATCGCGACAAATTTCGTGGCTTTGTCAATCAATGTATGCTATATTTTGATGTAAATGCTGACCGTTTCCCTAATGATAGATCTAAAGTATTGTGTGTAATAATGCTGCTGACCGCACGAACTCTCGCCTGGGCGAATCCTATGATTGAGTCTCGTGACCCGCGGTTAAATAATTTGGATGATTTCTTGGCTGCCATGGCATTAATGTTTGATGATCCTAATCACCGTGCAACCGCTGAATCTGCTTTATTGTCTTTAAGGCAAGCTAAACGTTCTGTTATTGAGTATGCTACTGAATTCAGGAGATTAGCGGTAGATACCAATTGGGACAGTTATGAGCAATTGCCTATTTTTAAAAGGGGTCTTTCTAGCATTGTAAAGGAAGAATTAGCTCGCTCTGAATCACCACAAGAGCTAGAGACATTTATACAGCATTGTGTGCGCATTGACATTCGCCTTACTGAGCGTAGACAGGAGAAATTTGCTGCCTTTAACCGTATCTCTAACTTTTCCCTTCCTTCCAAAGAGCCTGCAGGTAAACATCTCAGGAGGTGGAGGAGGTGCCCATGCAAATAGATTCTGTTCAGAGGCGCGAGAGTAATGAGCGCCGGGAGCATCGACTTCGTGAGAGTCTATGTTTCTACTGCGGCCAGTCTGACCACTTTTTAATCAACTGTCCCAAGTGTCCCAAGCGGCCTAACAAAGTGCTAGCAGTGGTAGGAGAGTATGACTACTGTGATGATGAATCTGTCTTCTCTGAATGCAGCCTGCCTTTAAACGCTGTATTCCATTCACTTTCTATGACTTCACCACCCAAGGAGCTGAAGGAAAAGAACTCTCACTGTTCTCTCCCTATTAAGATCCTGTGTTCTGGACAGTGGATTTCCAGTGCAGCTGTGATTGACTCTGGTGCAGGTGGCAATTTTATGGATATCGCATTTGCCAAGGAACATAGTATTGAAATTCAGCAAAGAGCCTCTCCAATTACCATGGAAACAGTGGATGGGTCACCTTTAATCTCCAGGCCTGTGGATCAGGAGACCGCACCCCTTGAGATTTTGTTGGAGCCTAATCATCAGGAGCAACTTTCTTTCTTGCTAATTTCTTCTCCTCATTTTCCTGTGATTTTAGGCATCCCTTAGCTGCGTTCTCAGAATCCAACTATCAACTGGGAGACCAAGGAGATTATCTTTCCAACAAGGAGCAACCCAGCATCAACTGAAGCTGTCCCTGAGTCCATGGCTACAGAACCACCTGTACAGGTATTTACTTTACCTTCAGCATATAAGGAGTTCTCTGACATCTGTGACAAGAATGCAGATCAGCTTCCTCCACACAGGCCTTATGACTGTCCCATTGAGCTGCTTCCTGGGGCAGCTATTCCTTTTGGCAACATATACCCTTTGGCGGCACCTGAGCTCCAAGCCTTAAAGGAGTATATTGATGAAAACCTGGCCAAAGGCTTCATACGTCCTTCTTCCTCACCAGTAGGGGCAACTATATTTTTTGTAAAAATGAAGGATGGGACCCTGAGACCCTGTGTAGACTATCGGGAACTCAATAAGATAACCATACGAAACCATTACCCTTTGCCTCTGATTCCCGAATTACTGGAAAGAGTCCGCCATGCTAAGGTGTTCACTAAACTGGATCTTCGCGGGGCTTATAATTTGGTGCGTATTCGTCCAGGGGATGAGTGGAAGACAGCATTCAGATGCCGATATGGACACTTTGAATGTCTCATGATGCCCTTCGGGCTTTGTAACGCCCCTGCAACGTTTCAACACCTTGCGAATGCCATCTTCAGAGATTTGTTGGACCAGTTTGTGGTGATCTATTTGGACGATATTTTAATCTTTTCTGACTCTCTACAGGAACATGAAGAACATGTCAAAGAGGTTTTAAGACGTCTGAAAGAGAACCATCTGTATATCAAGCCGGAGAAATGCGAGTTCCATCGTTCTGAGATACAGTTCTTAGGTTATATCATCTCTCTTCAGGGGCTGAACATGGAATCTGGTAAGATTCAGGCTATCCTTGACTGGCCGGTGCCCAAGAACGTTAAGGAGGTCCAACGTTTTATTGGTTTTGCAAATTTCTACAGACGTTTCATTCGAAATTTTCTGATATTGTCCGTCCCATTAATTCCTTGACAAAGAAGGAAAAGCCCTTTAAGTGGTCTTCACAAGCTCAAGAAGCTTTTGATCGGCTTAAGATCTGTTTCACCTCAGCACCGCTGTTGATACACCCAGATCCAACACTTTCTTTCATTGTGGAGGTGGACGCTTCTGATAATGCTTTGGGGGCTATTCTCTCCCAAAGAACTGGAGAGAAGGGGCTGCTACACCCTTGTGCTTTCTTTTCCCGTAGACTAACCTCAGCAGAGAAGAATTACGACGTGGGAGACAAGTAATTGCTGGCTATTATTGCGGCTTTCAAGGAATGGAGGCATCATCTGCAAGGAGCTGCACAACAGATCGTAGTGTTAACTGACCATCGCAATTTAGAGTTCCATAGATCCGCTAGATGTCTTTCTCCTCGTCAGGCTCGTTGGAATTTATTTTTAAATCAATTTAATTTTGTTATCTCGTACCGTCCAGGTTCTCGTAATGGGAAGGCTGATGCTTTATCCTGAATCCATGCTGCGGATTCCGTACCTGGAGCCCCGTCCAAGACCATTCTATCTGATGCCAATTTCATCGGAGTTATCCATGATCAAGACTTGTGGAAGGAGTGCAGGGAGTCTTATGACGGTGATGTATTTCTGGCCAATCCACCTGTTGATATTAATCTTGTCTTTAAGGGTGGCATGTGGTTCAGAGATCGACGTATCTACATCTCTGAAGCCGTCCGTCTGCAGATCCTCAAGTTGGTACATGACTCCAAGTTGGCTGGTCACAGGGGGGTACAGAAGACACAAGAGTTCCTAAGCCGATTTTTCTGGTGGCCAACTTGCCTGAAGGATACCAAGGACTATGTTCTCTCTTGCGAGGTATGTGCTCGTTACAAGACTCCTCGTGTGGCACATACGGGTCTTCTGCAACCATTACCTGTTCCGTCCCGCCCTTGGGGTCTATATCAATGGACTTTATTGTGGAGCTGCCTACATCGGGGGGCATGAATACGATCATGGTGGTAGTTGATCGCCTGACTAAAGCCGCTCATTTTGTTCCATGCACCGGTCTCCCCTCAGCTAAGGATACAGTGAACTTGGTTATACAGAATGTCTTTCAGCTGCATAGGGTCCAGGATGAGATCATCTCTGACCGTGGAGTACAGTTCACTTCAAGATTCTGGAAAGGGTTTTGCTCTGCACTCAATATTAATGTCTGTCTCTCTTCCGCATACCATCCCCAGACAAATGGTCAGACTGAGCGTACCAACCAGAAGCTGGAACAATATCTAAGATGCTATATCGGCCATCTCCAGGATGATTGGTTGGAGTTACTGCCGTTAGCCGAATTTTCATACAACAATTCTCAGAGCTCCTCCACTAAGTATACACCCTTCTTTTGTAATCTGGATTATCATTCGTGTATCTTACCTAGGTCTCCAATTAATTCTTCTTTTCCGGCAGTGGAGGAGAGGCTGACTGCGATGAGGCAAAATCTGGAGGTTCTGAAGGAATCCCTGACCACAGCTCAAGAACGTTATAAGAGATCGGCTGATAGATTCTGTAAACCTGCACCTATGTTCAAGGTGGGAGATTCCGTATGGTTAGCAACTAAGAATCTGAAATTAAACGTTCCTTCACAAAAAATTAGCCAGAAGTTCATTGGCCCTTTCAAGATCAACGGTATTGTGAGCTCCATGGCCTGCCGTCTGAAGCTGCCTAGGACTATGAAGGTACACCCAGTTTTCCATGTATCTTTACTAAAGCCTGTATCTCCTAATACCTTCCAGAGACGTGTTGTGCCACCTCTGCAGCCTGTGGTGATTGATAGGCAAGAAGAATTTTTGGTGGAGGAAATTATTGATTCCAGGATTCGCAGCAATCGACTCCAATATCTAATAAGATGGCAGGGATATCCCCCTGAGGAAGACTCTTGGGAACCGGTGGAAAACATCAATGCCCAACAGAAGATTTCTCGTTTTCATCAGAGATTCCCTGAGAAACCAGGTCCAGGATCGTCCTGAGGCTGCTTCTAAGGAGGGAGTAATGTCAGGACTCTGAACATTTTTGATCACCTTTTGTGCATTACTGCCCTTTCCAAGATGGCATCTTTGGTCTCATGTGCACTGTGTCTTCCTGCTATATAACTCCACCCCAGCCTTTAGTCTGTGCTAGAGTATTCTGCCTTGCATCCAGCTTCTGACCTCTGGTGGCTCCTTGGCTTTGTACCTGATCCTGTGAACCTGTTTTATGATCCTGCTACTCTGCTCTGAGCTCCTGCTGCATACACCGGTTTCCAGTAATCCTCCTTCATCTGGCTGCTTGTGTTACTCCCCTCTGCATTTGCTGGACATGTAAGCTGTTGCAGCCCTGCGCTGCTTAAAACTGAGACTATCACCCAGGCCTCCCTGGTTGAGCTAAAGATATCATTTGAACTGCCTACCTGTGCTTGGACTAAACTAAGACTTATTCCTGTCAAGTATCCTCAAGTTTAACTTTGCTTCATAGACTATCTGCCTGATTGCATTTCTCTCTGAAGTTTCCTATAGACTGTTAAGCTGCATTTATTATCTACACCAAGTGTTGTGGACTTGAGATTTGCTCTGCACCTGTTTGAATCACCATGTGATAATATAGACTTTTCCACTTATATGACTGTATCCTGTAGTTGTCTTGTTCCACGCAAGAAGTCTCCTGAGTTATCCCCTATAATTATTACACATACATGTATATATTACATAGTCACCTTTATTATGTATATTGCCATCCATTATACAGTGCCCCCTCGTGCTATGTACAGCACCGTCCCCTACATATTGGATTTTATAGAGCCCTGTTTTTTATTACATACCATCCTCTCTTGTTAGATATATAATGCAATGATGGCTGATGGAGCATGGGAAAGCTTCTTTTCTAATGGAGGAGATAATGGACTGGTAATTCTGTAAAAAGCAAATCAAGACAGCAAAAATTGAGACAGAGATACTCATTGCCAGAATGAGTAAAAATAATCCCAAAATATTCTTTAACTACATAAATAATAAGAAACTAAAATATGATAGTGTTGGTCCCTTTAAAAATAGTCTGGGTGAAATGGTGGATGAGGATGAGGAAAAAGCCAATATGCTAAATGACTTTTTTTCAACAGTATTTACACAAGAAAATCCCATGACAGGTAACATGATCAGTGATAAAAAAATTTCTCAATTAAAGTACGGCGGTGCCTAAAAATCACTAAAATTTACAAATCCCCGGGCCCGGATGGGATACACCCCCAAGTACTGCAGGAATTAAGTACAGTCATAGATAGACCATTATTTTTAATCTTTAAAGATTCCATAATAACGGGGTCTGTACCACAGGACTGGTGTATAGCAAATTTGGTGCCAATATTCAAAAAGGGGACAAAAACTGAACCTGGAAATTATAGGCCAGTGAGCTTACCATCTACTGTGGGTAAAATCCTGGAGGGTTTTTTAAGGGATACTATATTGGAGTATCTGAGGCTGAATAACCTCATGACACAATATCAACATGGGTTTACGAGGGACCGTTCTTGTCAGACTAATCTGATAAGCTTTTATGAAGGGGTAAGTTCCAGACTGGACCAAGGGAACACAGTGGATGTGGTGTACATGGACTTCTTAAAAGCTTTTGATACGGTGCCACACAAAAGGTTGATACATAAAATGAGAACAATGGGATAGGGGAAAATATGTGTAAGTGGGTTATGAACTGGCTCCTGGATAGAAAACAAAGGGTGTTTATTAATGGAGCACACTTGGACTGGGTCACGGTTAGCAGTGGGGTACCACAGGGGTCAGTATTGGGGCCGCTTCTCTTTAACATATTTATTAATGACCTTGTAGGGGGCATACAGAGTAGTATTTCAATATTTGCAGATGACACTAAACTCTGCAGGGTAATCAATACAGAGGAGGATAATTTTATATTACAGGAGGATTTATGTAAACTAGAAGCTTGGGCTGATAAATGGCAAATGAGCTTTAATGGGGATAAATGTAAGGTCATGCACTTGGGCAGAACAAACAAGATGTATAATTATGTGCTGAATTGTAAAACACTGGGCAAAACTGTGACTGAAAAAGACCTGGGTGTATGGGTGGACGACAAACTCACATTTAGTGGCCAGTGTCAGGCAGCTGCTGCAAAGGTAAATAAAATAATTGGATGCATTAAAAGAGGCATAGATGCTCATGAGGAGAACATAATTTTACCTCTATACAAGTCACTGGTGCAACCACACTTAGAACACTGCTGTGTACTTTTCTGGTCTCCGATGTATAAGAAATACACAGCTGAACTGGAGCGGGTGCAGAGAAGAGCGACCAAGGTTATTAGAGAACTGGAGGTCTGAAATACCAAGACAGGTTATTACACTTGGGGTTATTTAGTTTGGAAAAACGAAGGCTTAAGGGTGATCTTATTACAATGTATAAATGTATGAGGGGACAGTACAAAGACCTTTCTAATGATCTTTTTACTCTTAGACCTGTGACGGGGACAAGGGGGCATCCTCTACGTCTGGAGGAAAGAAGGTTTAGTCATAATCACAGACGCAGATTCTTTACTGTAAGAGCAGTGAGACTATGGAACTCTCTGCCATATAATGTTGGAATGAGTGATTCCCTACTAAAATTTAAGAAGGGACTGGATGCCTTTCTTGAAAAGTATAATATTACAGGCTATATTCACTAGTTTCCTAGATATTGCATTGATCCAGAGAGCTAGTCTGATTGCCGTATGTGGAGTCGGGAAGGAATTTTTTTCCCCAATATGAAGCTTACTGTTTGCCACTTGTTTTTTTTTTTGCCTTCCTGTGGATCAACATGTTAGGGCAGGTTAGGATAGGATATGGGTTGAACTAGATGGACTTAAAGTCTTCCTTCAACTTAATAACTATGTTACTATGTTACCGGCTCCTTCATCAGCAGTCATTTTATATCTAAATAGAGAGTGGACTATGTAATAAAAGAGGGCACTGTGAATAACAAAAATAACAAGAATACACTATGTAAGAGACAGCACTGTACATAACAGCAGAGGAAGCTATATAATAAGGGACGGCACTATATATAACTTGAGAGGATGGTATGTAATAAGGGACGGTGTTATACATAACAAAAGAGGAAACTATGTAACTAAGGATGGTGTTATACATAATAAGTGAGTACACTATATGCTAAGGGACTGTGTTAAACATAATAAGCGATAATAACATCTTCCTCTACCTCCACTGTTCCTAAATCCATTATAAATCCTCTGCCTCCCTTCCCAATCTTCCACACCACTCATTGTACTCCTCCCCCAGCATCCCATTTTTGTCCTCTCCCCCACCCCCATCATTGCCTTCTCCCCCTGCACCCCATCATTGCCCTTTCCACACCTCTATCATTGCTTTCTCCCCACCACCATCATTGCCTTCTCACCCACCACCCCATCATTGCCCATTCTACCACCTTCATCATTTCCTCCTCCCCTATCTTCCCCATCATTGCCCTTTCCACCATCATTGTCCATTCCACTACCAACATCATTGCCCATTCCACCACTTCCATCATTTCCACCTCCTCCACCATCCCCATTATTGCCCTTTCCACCACGACCATCATTTTCCTTTCCACCACCCCATCATTGCCTTTTCCCCACCACCCCCATCATTGTCCTTTCCACCACCCCCATCATTGCACTTTCCACCACCCCCATCATTGCCCTTTCCATCACCTCCATCAATGCCTTCTTCCCCACCACCTCCATCATTGCCTCCTTCCCCATCACCCTGTCATTGTCCTTTCCACGGCCACCATCATTGCCTTCTCCCCTACCACCCCATCATTGCCCATTCCACCACCTCCATCATTGTTTTCTCCCCACCATCCCCATCATTGCTCTTTCCACCACCACCATCATTGCCCATTCCACCACCTCCATCATTTACTCCTCCCCACCACCCCATTAGTGCCCTTTCCACCACTCCCATCAATGCTTTCTCCCCCACTACCCCATCATTGCCCTCTCTGTCACCCTCATCATTGGCTTCTCCACAATCACCCCCATCATTCCCCTCTTCTCCACCTACAAACACAGACACACACAGCACCATTCACCTCTCTGCATGTTCCCCCACAGCGCACACACACACCACCACTCATCTTTACACACACACACACACACACATACGTGTACACACACTCATGTACACACACACAGCACCTCTCACCTCTCTGCATGCTCTCCCACAGCCGCAGCATCACTTTCACCGGCAGCTTCCTCTCTCTGGCTCAGCCGTCAGCCGTGCACTGAATGATGATGTCATCCAGCCGCGCCGCTGATTGCTGTGAGAGACAGGAAGCAGGATGGATCGCTGCAGCTCCGCTGACATTTTCTCTTGTAGGCAGCGGAGCTGCAGGGATCTCTCCCTGCCCGCCGCACATGAGGGCAATCTGGCCAGGGGTCCCCTGGAGCCTCAGGGCCGGATAAACAGGCCAGATTGTCCTCATTATTAGCCACCCTGCAGGGGCCCCCCTGGAGCCTCTGGGCCCCAGTGCAGCCACATGGTGGAAAGGGTATACATCATAAAAACAAGTACAATAATCTTAAACAATGCAAGTCACCGACTGCTACTGGAGGAGAGAGCACCCTGCACATGAGGGATCACAGTCTACAAAGGATGGGTGAGGGTAGAGCTGCTTGCGCATTGGTATGGTGGAGCGATGGTTAGTGTAGGTTGTAGGCTTGTTGGAAGAGTTATTTCTCCAGGTTCCTTTTGAATGTTCCCATGGTAGGCGAGAGTATGTGTCAGGAATTGAACCCAGTACCTCTTGTCCACCGGCCAGCAGCTCTACCATCTGAGCTATTCTGCTGGCTGCAAGGTTCCTTGCTGAATCCAGATACCACTGACTGTTCTTCCTGATCGGCTCCACCCAGTGCTCTCTTGATTGGCCTCTGATTGCCAATTACACACCCTATATAAACCTGGCCCTGTGGGTGTGTCATTGCGAGATTATTGTGCTCTTAGCCTTTAGTCAAGCGTTTCCTGCTGTTCCTGCTGCTACAAACACTGCTCTCCTGTGAACTGACCTCGGCCTGCCCTTCTGACTACGCTCTCCGCCTGATCCATTGCTACAAACACTGCTCTCCTGTGAACTGACCTCCGGCTGCCACCTGACTACGTTATCTGCCTGCTCCTCTGCTACCGAACTGCCTTTCCTGTGTACCGACCTCTGGCTGCCACCTGACTACGTTATCTGCCTGCTCCTCTGCTACCGAACTGCCTTTCCTGTGTACCGACCTCCGCTGCCACCTGACTACGTTATCCGCCTGATCCATTGCTACAAACACTGCTCTCTGTGTACCGACCTCCGGCTGCCATCTGACTACGCTACCTGCCTCTGCTTCCCCTAGTGTTTGCAGTAACATCGGTTCCAACCCAGACGGGATCTTGACAGAATAATCTCGCACCAAAATGAAGTCCGCTGTGAACACCCTGAGGCAGAAAGTTACGGAGCTTCAAAGTTTTTGTACTGACTCTCAAGGAAAATATTCCAAGTTACAAACTGATTTCACGGTGCTACAACAGGAAGTAATTGAGCTCCAAAAACAACTTCTGGATGTGCGCAATTCAGGGTCCGAATCAAACGCGCGGCTACCGCTGCCTGCAAAATTCAGTGGGGATCGCCAGCAGTACCGAGGATTCCTCAATCAATGCCGCATATACTTCCAGATGCAACCTGCTCCCTTTACCAGTGAGAGGAAGAAAGTTTTTTTCATGATAAATCTCCTGACGGATGAAGCTCTTGCTTGGGCTTCACCTTATGTAGAAAAGGACTATGACCTCCTTAATGACCTGGAAGCCTTCACCGCAGCTATGAATCAAGTTTTTGATGACCCAAACCGCTGTGCCACAGCAGAAACCAAATTACATAATTTGCGCCAAGGACGTCGCTCTGTTGCGGAATATACATCGGAGTTCCGTCGCTGGGTGGCCGACACCACCTGGAATTCAGCGGCCCAGAGAAGTCAATTTCGACGAGGGTTATCAGAACCAGTGAAAGACGAGCTTGCCAGGGTTGAGACCCCTGATCAGTTGGAGGACTTTATTCAACTACGTATCCGGATTGACCAAAGACTTACTGAAAGGAGAAAGGAGAGACTGCGAGCACTTGGGAATAGCCCTGGCTTCTCATTTCCAGCATCAGACCACCAAGAAAAGACGCAAGGCGTGTCTGAACCGATGCAGATCGATGTCATCCGAAGACCACTCTCTGCACAGGAGAAGGAGAGGCGACGTGCTGAACATCTCTGCCTCTATTGTGGGGACCCTGGACACTATGCCATCAACTGTCCTAACAAAAGGACTATAGCCTTTACCAACAACAGGTCTGCCAGCAATATGGACCTTTCTCAGCAGTCGGATTCCATCTTGCAGACTATCTCATCAGTAACGCCAGAAATAGACAAAATACATACTACATCATCTCATTTTGTAATCCCCATTCAGGTTGTAATGGGCACCCAAAAAATACAATGCTCTGCCCTGTTGGATTCGGGAGCAGGAGGAAATTTTATGGACTTAAAATTTACACGTGATAATAATATTTCCAGTAGGACCAAATCCACACCAATTGAAATGGAAACTGTGGATGGATCACCCTTGTCTTCTGGACCTGTCACGCATGAGACAATCGAACTAGAGATTTGTATCGAACCGGATCATCATGAAGCTGTCAGTTTCCACCTTATTTCATCTCCGAAATTTCCGGTTATTCTAGGGATCCCCTGGTTTTCAGTCCATAACCCTTCTATCAACTGGGCATCAAGGACCATCACTTTTCCAACTGACTACTGTAAGAATAATTGTCATAAGGAACCCCCTGTTCTCCAACAAGTCCAAATCTCTGAGATTTCGCATGAGAAGGAAGAGAAACTACCACCTCAATATCAGCAGTTCTCTGATGTCTGCAGTAAGAAGAAAGCAGATCAATTACCTCCTCACCGTCCTTACGACTGTCCCATTGAATTGCTGCCAGGAGCAACCATTCCATTTGGACGGATTTACAATCTTTCCGAACCTGAATTGAAGGTATTAAGAAAGTTCCTGGATGAAAATTTAGAGAAAGGCTTTATTCGACCTTCCACATCTCCAGCTGGGGCACCCCTGTTCTTTGTTGAAAAGAAAGACTCCACTCTGCGGCCATGTATTGACTACAGAGAGATGAATAATATCACTGCCAAGAATCGCTACCCGCTACCCTTGATTCCTGAACTATTTGAGAGACTCCGTTCTGCGAAAATCTTTACGAAGCTGGATCTTAGAGGGGCTTACAACCTCATACGGATTCGCCCAGGAGATGAGTGGAAGGCCGCCTTCAGAACGAGATATGGACATTTTGAATCTCTGGTTATGACCTTTGGCCTTAGCAATGCCCCAGCCACCTTTCAACATTTTATTAATGATGTATTTCGAGATTTCTTGGACCAATTTGTTGTGGCTTATCTCGATGACATTCTCATATTTTCAGACACCTTGGAAGAGCATCGCAGGCACGTCCAGTTAGTCTTGGAACGACTACAGGAGAACCATCTTTACATTAAACTTGAAAAATGTAAGTTTGAACAAACCAGTATCCAATTTCTGGGATATATCATCTCCCCAGAAGGTCTGAGCATGGATCCCAGCAAAATCAATGCTGTAGTGGACTGGCCTGTTCCAAGAAATTTAAAAGACGTCCAGCGTTTCATAGGATTTGCAAATTTTTACCGAAAATTTATAAAGAACTTTTCATGGATCATACTACCAATTACTACACTAACAAAAAAGACCAAAGCATTTTTCTGGTCTCCGGAGGCACAGGAGGCTTTTGACAAGTTGAAAACTCTTTTTACGTCTGCTCCATTGTTAGTACACCCAAATCCTGAATTGCCATTTACTGTCGAAGTGGACGCCTCGGACTCTGCAGTGGGAGCCATTCTGTCTCAGCGAGTTGGGGACAAAATGCAACTTCACCCATGTGCGTTTCTTTCCCACACCATGTCATCTGCAGAAAAGAACTACGACATCGGTAATAAAGAACTGTTAGCCATTAAAGTTGCCTTCTCCGAGTGGAGACATCTTCTAGAAGGTGCCAATCACCCTGTGACTGTCCTCACGGACCACAAGAATCTTGAATTCCTCCGTACAGCAAAAAGATTGTGTGCAAGACAAGCACGATGGGCCTTATTTTTCTCAAGATTCAATTTTATAATTTCTTACCGGCCTGGTTCAAGAAATGGCAAGGCTGACGCCCTGTCCAGGATGTGTTCGGAACCTAAAGGAGAGGTCTAGTAATGACGATACAATTCTAGGCCCTAAAATTTTTTTGGGGAATATTGCACTCTAGAGGACTATGTAATAGAATTAAAGATGGATATCAAGAGGACTCTTTCCTTAACCATCCTTCGGAAGACGTCGATCTTTCATTCAAAGAGGGGTTTTGGATGCAGAAACACAAAATATATGTACCTGAATCTTCTCGCCTTGAAGTCCTCAAAAGTGTCCATGATTCTAAACTGGCAGGACATCCTGGAGTTGCAAAAACACAAGACTTACTACTTTGTTTCTTTTGGTGGCCTAATTGTAGGAAGGACGTGAGGAAATATGTTTCAACCTGTTTAACATGCGCACGAAACAAGACCTGTTGTGAATGGACTTGAAATGAGTTCTGAGCAGAGGCTCCCTCTGGTGGTTACAAGCGGTACTGGACTGTCCAGTGAAGATTGTGAGGAGTGGGAATCAGGTGTTACTGACTGGTCTTATATAAGGGAGTCGCCTTCCCATCAGGGTTGCCGGTGATCAATTGTTCTGGTCTCAATCCTTGAGTTCTGTTTCCTTTGTAGCCTGCTGTGTCGTGTCTGCATCTCCTGCTAACAGATAAGACATTTTCTTCTTTTTGTTTTTGTGCTTGATTTTTGCATTTTGTCCTGCACTTCTGTGGGGGCCTTCAGGGTCCCCTCCGGGGGCTTTTGCCCTCTCAGTTTAGTTCAGCCACTGATGTTTGTACTTTTGCTTTTTCCAGTTTTTTCAGTGGCTGCTGTTTTGATTTTGTTACACCAGAGAACTAATTTAGGTGGTAGAGGTCGTGTGATCTCAGGTGATTTTGAAATTAGTAGAGTTGGTGCTTTTCAGGGTTTTTTGGGATTGCAGTAAGTGCCCTTCCTATCCTTTTCTATTTAGGTAGTTTGGGCCCCAACGTTTGCTCATACTATTTTCTGTCTGTGTCAGTATTTCATCTTGTCTAACCGCCATTACATGTTTGGGGCTTCCTATGTTCTTTGGGGATCTGCTCCGGGGCAGGTAGCTTTCCTCTTTCTATCTTTAGGTGTAGTTAGTTTCTCAGGCTGTGACGAGGCGTCTAGGACCAACGTAGGAACGCTCCACGGCTGCCTCTAGTTGTGGTGGTTAGTCAGGGTACTGCAATCTCATAGATTCCAACTTCTCTGGTGTATTGCCTTTTTTACCTGCACTCCTCAGCTACCGTAACATAACAGTATCACCGGCCTAAAAATTGAAAATTGTATGGTACTCACAGAAGGGAAAAAATATTGTGAAAGAAAAAAGGTTGTCAGAGTTGTCAGAGATATTTTTCTGTTTGTTGCATTTTTTTTCCCTCTGTATCTCTGGGTGCTGGGGAGGATTTTTTTTTTTCTCTCAATGGAGTTTGCACAGTTGTCTGGCCGTGTGGATCAGCTTGCCACTGAGGTTCGGAGTATTGCTGCCTATCTTGCTAGGTTGCCTGTTGTGGAACCTAGGATTCCCATGCCAGATTTGTTTTTAGGGGATCGAGCTAAGTTTCAGAATTTCAAAAATAATTGTAAATTGTTTTTTTGCCTTAAAATCTAAGTCCTCAGGGAACGCAGCGCAGCAGGTTCAAATTGTCATCTCTCTCCTGCGCGGCGATCCTCAGGATTGGGCTTTTTCCCTGACACCTGGGGATCCTGTTTTGAGTGATGTTGATGCATTTTTTCAGGCTTTGGGGTTATTGTACGATGAGCCTAATGTCACTGATCAAGCTGAAAAAGCCTTGTTGGCATTAAATCAGGGTCTTGATGACGCTGAGTTATACTGTCAGAGATTCCGTAGGTGGGCAGTCCTGACCAAGTGGAATGACGACGCTTTGGCGGCTCTTTTTCGGAAGGGTCTGTCAGATAATGTAAAGGATGTTATGGTGGGATTCTCTGTCCCCTCTGGTCTCAATGATTCTATGTCATCAGGATGTTGAGAAGGCTGAACTTTTAAATTCCTATTTTGCATCTGTTTTTCTCTCAGAAAGGAAATGTAACATCAACTGATCTTCACTGTCCTATTAAAGGAATAGAAGAATCCAGGATATCTATAAACAGAAAGACAGTGAGGAAACACTTAGCTAACCTAAATGAATTCAAGTCTCCAGGTCCAGATGAATTACACCCCAGGGTACTGAAAGAGATGACAAAAGAAATTCTTGAACCACTGTCCATAATCTTTGAAAATTCTTGGAGAACAGGAGAAGTCCCAGAAGACTGGAGAAGAGCAAATGTTTGTTCCTATCTTCAAAAAGGGGAAGAAGGTGGACCCAGGGAACTACAGGCCGGTGAGTCTGACTTCTATACCAGGAAAGATCTTTGAACAAATTATTAAAGAACATGTATGCAAGTACCTGGATAAGAATGAAGTGATTAAACAGAGTCAGCATGGGTTTGTAACTAATAAGTCATGTCAGACTAACTTAATTTCCTTCTATGACAGAATCACTGACTGGGTGGATCAGGGAAATGCTGTAGATATAGTTATATCTTGACTTCAGCAAAGCATTTGACAAAGTATCTCACACAATCCTTATTGAAAAAATGACTAAGTATGGAATGGACAAGGCAACTGTTAGGTGGATTCATAACTGGCTTAGTGATCGGACCCAAAGAGTGGTTGTAAATGGCTGCACATCCAGTTGGAAGAATGTCTCAAGTGGGTACCACAAGGCTCTGTTTTGGGCCCTGTATTGTTCAACATCTTTATCAATGATTTAGATGAAGGAATTGAGGGTAAACTGATCAAATTTGCTGATGACACAAAGCTAGGAGGGGTAGCTAATACTAGAGAAGAGAGAGAGAGGATTCAAAAAGATATACATAAACTGGAGCAGTGGGCAGCAACTAACAGAATGGATTTTAACAGGGAAAAATGCAAAGTACTACATCTGGGCAATAAAAATGAAAAAAGCATATACAAAATGGAGGAATAGGGCTAACTAACAGCACATGTGAAAAAGACTTGGGTATACTAATTGATCACAGACTTAACATGAGTCAACAGTGTGATGCAGCAGCAAAAAAGGCAAATGCAATTCTAGGATGTATCAACAGAAGCATACAGTCTAGATCACGTGAGGTCATTATTGCCCTCTACTCCTCTTTGGTCAGACCTCATCTGGAATACTGTGTCCAGTTTTGGGCACCACATTTTAAAAAAGACATCAACAAACTGGAGCAAGTTCAGAGAAGAGCCACCAGAATGGTGACCGGTCTGCAAACCATGTCCTATGAGGAACGGTTGCAGGAATTGGGAATGTTTAGCTTGCAAAAAAGAAGACTGAGAGGAGACTTAATAGCTGTCTACAAATATCTCAAGGGCTGTCACATTGTAGAAGGATCATCTTTATTCTCATTTGCGCAAGGAAAGACTAGAAGCAATGGGATGAAACTGAATGGGAGGAGACACAGATTAGATATTAGAAAAAACTTTTTGACAGTTAGGGTGATCAATGAGTGGAACAGGCTGCCACAAGAGGTGGTGAGTTCTCCTTCAATGGAAGTCTTCAAACAGAGGCTGGATAGACATCTGTCTGGGATGATTTAGAGAATCCTGCTTTGAGCAGGGGTTTGGACCAGATGACCCAGGAGGTCCCTTCCAACTCTACCATTCTATGATTCTATGATTAGCGATTCAAATTGACAGACGTTTGCGTGAGCGGAGAAGTATGCGTGGAATGGTGTTGCCTTGTGAACCTGCTTCTGAACCCATGCAGTGTGATAGAGTGGTGTCTGGGGCACAGCGTCATGAGTTTCGAAAGCGCAATGGGTTATGTTCCTACTGTGGTGATGCCTCTCATGCTATTTCAGTCTGCCCTAAGCGGGGAAGACGTTTTGCACGCTCAGTTGTCTTGGGTAGTGTTCAGACTAAGTTTTTATTAACTGTCACTCTGATATGCTCTCTGTCCTCATTTTCTGCTCAGGCTTTCGTTGATTCTGGAGCAGCTATTAACCTGATGGATTATGATTTTGCTAAACGTTGTGGGTTTCCCTTGATACCCCTACAGAAGTCTATTCCCCTACTGGGATCGATTCTACCCCTTTGGCTGAGAATAAACCTCAGTTCTCTACTCAGGTGATAATGAGGAGTGAACCTGATCATCTGGAGTGCTGTAAATTTTTGGTTCTGTATAATCTGCATGATATTATCGTACTGGGCTTCCCTTGGTTGCAGTCTCATAATCCTGTTTTGGATTGGAAATCTGTGTCTGTAACCAGTTGGGGCTGCCAATGTGTTAATACCAACACTCCTGTTTTTTCTGCCTTCCCCCAGGCTCAGGATGTTCCTGACTTTTTGATTGATTTTTCTGATGTGTTTAGCGAAAGTAAATCTGCATCCTTGCCTCCCCATAGGAGCTATGACTGCGCTATTGAATTAGTGCCTGGTAGTAAATTCCCTAAAGGTCGCCTTTTTAACTTGTCTGTACCTGAACATGACGCTATGCGGTCTTATATCAAGGAATCATTGGAGAAGGGTCATATCAGACCATCCTCTTCACCCTTAGGTGCCGGTTTTTTCTTTGTGGCCAAAAAGGATGGTTCATTAAGGCCGTGTATTGATTATCGTCTTTTGAACAATATTACTGTAAAATATCAATACCGGTTACCCTTGATTTCTGACCTGTTTTCCAGGGTGAAAAACGCTACTTGGTTTACCAAGCTTGACCTCAGGGGGGCATATAATCTTATTCGCATTAAGCACGGGGATGAATGGAAGACGGCATTCAATACCCTGAGGGGCATTTTGAGTACCTTGTGATGCCCTTTGGGCTCACTAATGCTCCTTCTGTCTTCCAGTCCTTCATGAATGACATTTTCAGGGATTTTGGATAAATTTCTGATTGTTTATTTGGATGATATCTTGATTTTTTCTAATGACTGGGACTCTCATGTGAAACATGTTCGAACTGTATTCCAGATTTTGAGAGAGAATGCTCTGTATGTGAAGGGGTCAAAGTGTCTTTTTGGCGTACAGAGGATCTAATTTCTGGGATTCATTTTGTCCCCATCTGTTATTGAAATGGACCCGGTCAAGGTTCAGGCCATCTGTGATTGGGTCCAACCTACTTCATTAAAGGCTCTTCAAAGATTTTGGGTTTTGCCAATTTTTATCGGAAATTTATTGGTATTTCTCGGATATTGTTAAACCATTGACTGATTTGACCAGAAAGGGTTCTGATGTGGTGAATTGGCCTC
This sequence comes from Oophaga sylvatica, assembly GCA_033576555.1. Taxonomy (NCBI): domain Eukaryota; kingdom Metazoa; phylum Chordata; class Amphibia; order Anura; family Dendrobatidae; genus Oophaga; species Oophaga sylvatica. The sequence goes on from JARQOD010009486.1 coordinate 23,799, forward strand.
CTGAGGCAGTCTCTGCATTTCAGGAACTTAAGCAGAGATTCACTTCTGCTCCTGTTCTACGGCAGCCTGATGTTTCTCTGCCATTTCAGGTGGAGGTGATGCCTCTGAAATTGGGGCAGGTGCCGTTTTGTCCCAAAAAGATCCAGAGACCTCTAAAAGTAACCCTTGTGCCTTTTTCTCTCGAAAATTTTCTCCTACTGAACGTAATTATGACGTGGGTAATCGGGAGTTACTGGCCATGAAGTGGGCTTTTGAAGAATGGAGACATTGGCTGGAGGGAGCCAAACATCAGGTGGTGGTCCTTACGGACCATAAGAATCTGGTTTATCTGGAATCTGCCAAGCGACTCAATCCTAGACAGGCCAGGGGGGCCTTGTTTTTCACACGTTTTAATTTTGTGGTTTCCTTTCTTCCTGGCACTAAGAATGTTAAGGCGGATGCCCTCTCGAGGAGTTTCCTTGCGGACTCTCCTGAGTTATCTGATCCTTCTGTTATTTTGAAAGAGGGTGTAGTTCTTTCCGCCATCTCACCCAATTTGAGACTTGCTCTGAGGGTGTCAGGAGGATAGGCCCGAGCGCTGCCCTGTTGGAAAATTGTTTGTCCCGGACCAGTGGAAAAGAGTGTGATGTCTGAGATTCATTGTTCCGCGTTGGCTGGGCATCCCGGAATTTTTGGTACCAGAGACTTGGTTAGTCGGTCCTTTTGGTGGCCTACCTTGTCTCGTGATGGCAGGGAATTTGTGCAGTCCTGCGGGACTTGCTCTCGCTCCAAGCCGTGCTCTCGCTCTAGTGGTTTGTTGATGCCATTGCCTGTGCCCAAGAACCATGGACCCATATCTCTATGGATTTCATTTCCGACCTCCCTGTTTCTCAGAGAATGACCGTCATCTGGGTGATTTGTGATAGGTTTTCCAAGATGATACATCTTGTCCATTACCTAAGTTGCCTTCCTCCTCTGAATTGGTGCCTTTGTTCCTTCAGCACGTGGTTCTTTACACGCATTCCTGAGAACATTGTGTCTGACAGAGAGTCCAGTTTGTTTCCAGATTTTGGAGGACTTTTGTTCTAAATTGGTGTTCAATTGTCTTTCTCCTCGGCGTTTCATCCTCAACCAATGTCAAACTGAGAGAACAAACCAACATTGGAGACTTACTACGATGCTTTGTGTCTGCTGATCAGATGACTGGGTCTCTTTTTGCCTTTGTTGAGTTTGCTCTTAATAATAGGCTAGCCTCTGCACTTTGATGTCTCCATTTTTCTGTAATTCTGGTTTCACCCTCGATTTTCTTCAGACAGACGAGGCTTCTGCGTCCAGGTGTTGACTCTGTTGTGAGCGTATCAACAGATTTTGGGACCAGGTATGAGGTTGTCCCTCCTTCAGAGAGGGCCCAGCGGTTTGCTAACCGCATAGGACTGATGGTCCTCGGTTTAAAGTGGGGACTTGGTCTGGTTGTCCTCAAGAAATATTCCTATGAGAGTGGCATCTCCCTAAATTAAGCCTAGGTTCATTGGACCTTAAAGATCATGGAGATTCTTAATTCTGTTCTTTTTGTTTGCTTCTCCAGGGACATTTAAGATCCATAACGTGTTCCAAAGTCCTTGTTGAAGAAGTTTGTTGAGCCAGTGTTCCTACGCTTTTTCCTCCTGACCCTGTTCTGTTGAGGGCAATAGATTTGTGGTTGAGAAAATATTGAATTCTCGTTTTTCTAGACGAAACTCCAGTATTTGTTAAAGTGAGAGGTTATGGTCAGGAAGACAATTCTTGGGTTTTGCTTCGACACCATGCTAGGAACCTCATCCGTGCATATCATAGAACTCATCCTGACCGACCTGGTTGCTCAAGTGAGGGTTCGGTGACCCCTCCTCAAGGGGGGTACTGTTGTGAATGGACTTGAAATGAGTTTCTGAGCAGAGGCTCCCTCTGGTGGTTACAGCGTACTGGCCTGTCAGTGAAGATTGGAGGTGGAATCAGGTTACGACTGGTCTTATATAAGGGAGTCGCCTTCCCATCAGGTTGCTAGTGATCAATTGTTCTGGTCTCAATCCTTGAGTTCTGTTTCCTTGTAGCCTGCTGTGTCGTGTCTGCATCTCCTGCAAACAAATAAGACATTTTCTTCTTTTTGTTTTTGTCTTGTTTTTTGCATTTTGTCCTGCACTCTGTGGGGGCCTTCAGGTCCCCTCCGGGGCTTTTGCCCTCTCAGTTTAGTTCAGCCACTGATGTTTGTACTTTTGCTTTTTTCCAGTTTTTTCAGCTTGCTTTTTGATTTTGTTACACCAAGAACTAATTTAGTGTAGATCGGGATCTCAGGTGATTTTAAATTATAAAGTTGGTGCTTTTCAGGGTTTTTTGATTGCATAAGTGCCCTTCCTATCCTTTTCTATTTAGGTATTTGGGCCCCAACGTTCTCATACTATTTTCTGTCTGTGTCATATTTCATCTTGTCAAAAACCCCATTACAGTTGGGGGCTTCCTATTTCTTTGGGGATCTGCTCCGGGGCAGATAGCTTTCCTCTTCTTCTTTATGTAGTTATTTCCAACTGGACCTCTAGGACCAACGTAGAACGCTCCACGCTGCCTCTAGTTGGTGGTTAATCAGGGCTGAATTCATAGATTTCCAACTTCTCTGGGTTTTGCCTTTTTTTACCTGCACTCCCACTACCGTAACATAACAAAGACCCCACGATCGCTCCTCTAGGACTCTTCAACCATTTTCCATTCCATCCAGGCCTTGGGATCTATTTCCATGGATTTTATTGTGGAACTACCCTCTTCAAACAGATGACCGCATCCTTGTCATAGTGGACCGACTCACAAAATGCCCACTTTATTCCAACGAAAGGAATTCCTACTCGAAAAAAAATGCAGAACTGAGACAAAATACAGTTACATGAAATTCTGACAGCGGGTGCTGACAGAGGCGTTCATTCGTCAAAATTTTGGAAGAATTTTCTGTAACCTTGGGAGTCACGGTGAATCTTCATCGCTTTCCATCCCATCCAATGGCCAAGGAGAGACAACCAACTTTGAGCAAACCTCCTTGCTTCATTCCTATCTCAGGATACTGGGGGACTATTTACCAACAGCAAGTTTGCCTACAACAACCCATACATAGCGCTCATCTCAAACCCCATTTTTTGTAATTATGGATACACCAGTATTTATCCCAATCTGCCGTGACACCCCATTCCTCGTTAAGACAGCTGCAAAATTACAGGAATCCCAAAGGAATTATCAAGTATTACTCAAAACCCAGGAATATATAAGGAAGCAGCAATAAACATCGGAGAGTCCCCCGCTCTTCAGTTTTGGACAAAGTTTGGCTGTCTACTAAAAATCTAAACACATGTACCATCCCCAAATTGGTCAAAATTCTTGACCTTTTCAAAATTCGGCAAAAATTAACCAGGTTCTTTTCGTTTAAAACTTCCCAACAATTTAAAGATTCTCCAGTATTCACATATCCTTGCTCAAACCCTTTTGTGAAAACCCTTTCCGGAAAAAATTTCACCACCCCTCCACCAGAAAGGACCTGGTGAAGAAGAATACATTTGGATAGATTCTGGACCCGAAAATTCAGAGGTAAACTGCATACTGGTGCAGTGGAAGGATTGGACCAAGGAAAATTCAGGAACCAAGACAATGTCCTGCTCCTGACCAGGAGCCTTTTCATCGAGAACCCAATAACCACTCCTGAATGTCCGAGGCCATCCTGGAAGGAGGGAGTCTGTCAGGAATTGAACCCTACCCTTTGTCCACCGGCCACAGCTCACCACTAGCTATTCTCGGCGCAAGGTTCCTTGCTGAATCCAGATACCACGACTGTTCTCCATCGGCCCACCCATGCTCTCTTGATTGGCCTCTGATTGCCAATTACACACCCTATATAAACCTGGCCCTGTGGTGTGTCATTGCAGTTATTGTGCTCCTACCTTATCAACGTTTCCTGCTGTTTCCTGCAGCACAAACACGCCTCCTGAAATGACCTCGCTGCCCCTTGGACTAGCCCTGCCTGATCCATTGCACAAACACTGCTCTCCTGGAACTACCCCGCTGCCACCTGACTACGTTATCTGCTGCTCCTCTGCTACAAAACTGCCTTTCCTGGTACCGCCCCGCTGCCACCTACTACTTATCTGCCTCTCTCTGCACCGAACGCTTTTCCTGTGTACCGCCTCCGCTGCCACCGACTAGTTATCCGCCTGATCCATTGCTCAAACACTGCTCTCCTGTGTACCGACCTCCCCTGCCACCGACTACGCTACTGCCTCTGCTTCCCCTAGTTTTGCAGTAACATCGCTCCAACCCAGACGGGATCTTGACATATATATTTTGAGGACACAGTTTCAAGTAGGGGGAACTATGGAAAATCTAGCATGCGATTGTGGGAAGAGGAACAAAAGGGGATAGAAGAAGGAATCTTGTGACGATGGAGTTACAACAGGTAAGTACCAGGAACTAGATCACAGATATATGGAGGAAACAGTTTTGGAATCTTTGTATGCCAAACTTAGGGTTCTAACAGGTCCTGCAATGAGGGAACCACACAGGATTGAAAGGGGAACCGGGAATAGCGGGGACAGGTGGATTAGTCACACAGAGTTTAGGAGATTGGTGGGTTGAAGTGTTAAAAGGGAGGCTATAGAGCAGGAGCATGCCTAGTTTTTTTTGCGATTCAAGGTTGAGGAATTCTCGGATTCAAACACTTTTGAGTTGGAGTTGGGGGGAAGGGAAAGGGCTTGGATCCATTCGAAGAGAGATCAGAGTCAAGCCACGGGTTTTAAGGATAGGCGTTGGGTGGGGTTTGAATGAATGGAGAAAAAAAGAATTTGGTTTTATCCATGTTAAGTTTTTGAAACCTACAAGAAGAAAAAAAAAAGAACTGACATTGTTGGATTCTGTAAGTAAGGAGGGATATCAGGGGCCAAGAGGTAATCTGTGTTCATCACCATACAGTGGGTACGGAAAGTATTCAGACCCCTTTACATTTTCACTCTTTGTCCATTGCAGCCATTTGGTAAATTCAAAAAATTCATTTTTTCTCATTAATGCACCTCGCAACCCATTTGACTGTAAAAAAACAATGTAGAAATTTTTGCAAATTTATTAAAAAAGAAAACTGAAATATCCATGGTCTAAGTATTCAGACCCTTACTCATTATTGAGTAAAGCACCCTTTTGAACTAGACAGCCATGAGTCTTCTTTGGAATGATGAATAATTTTTCACACCTGGATTTGGGGATCCTCTGCCACTTCCACGCAATCCTCCCCATTCCTCAGGTTGGATGGTAACGTTGGTGAACAGCCATTTTCAGTCCTCCAAGATGTCATTGGGTTTTTGGTCAGGCTCTGGCTGACCATCAAGAATGGTCCAAGTTTTTCTGAACCTCCCTTTATTTTAGCTTGTGCAGGGGCATTGTCTGTTGAAGTAATCTTTGGCCAAGGTCTGAGGTCCTAGAGCACTGTGGAAGAGGTTTTCATCCAAGATATCTCTGTATTGCCGCATTCATTTTTCCTTCATTGCAATCATCATCCGTCCCCAGCAAAAAAACCCCCATACATATGTCCACCCCATGTTTCACTGTTGGGATTGTATTGGGCAATGATGACAGTGCCTGGTTTTCTCCAACATACCACTTAGAATTATTCACCAAAATTTCTTCTTCATCTCATCAACCAGAAATTTTTTTTCCGTATCGGATCCCATTGTGATTTTTAGCAAACTCTATGCAGGCTTTCATATGTCTGGCACGAGGAAGGCTTTGCGGCCACTCTGCCATAAAGGTCTGACGGTGGAGGGCTCAGGTTAGGTGACTTTGTGGAACTTTCTCTCATCTCCCCTACTGCATCTGTGACTCAGCTACATGATTGGATTCTTTTTTGCCCCTCACACCAAGGGTCTTCTCCCCCGATTGCTCGTTTGGCCGGACGGCCAGTCAGGGAAACTTCGGGTCCCCCAAAATTTTTTCCATTTAAGGTTATGGGGGCCCGTGCCTTAGGGAAACCCTTTAGTACACAGAAATTCTTTTTAACCTTGGGCCCAATCGTGCCTTGCCACAAATTTTGCTCTGACTCCTTCCATTCCTTTTACCTCATGATTTCCCTTTGGGCCCGACATGCACTGTGACTGGAGGCTTATTATAAGACAGGTGGTTTCCTTTCAAATCAAGTCCTATCAGTTTAGTTTAAAAACAGCTGGGCTCCAAGAATAGAACCATCTCAAACATCCAAGAAATGGACAGCATGGTGACTTACATTGAAACTGGCAATCTGAAACTTTGACCATTGATATTTCATTTTTCTTTTTTTTTAAATTTGCAAAAAATTCACATTCTTTTTTTTTCAGTCAAGATGGGGGGCAGAGTGTACATTAAGAAAAAAAAATGAACTTTTTTTTAATTTCCCCAAAATGCAATGAAGCAAAGAGTGAAATATTTAAAGGGGGTAATTTCTTTTTCCCTAACCACTGTAAAAGAACGAAAGCCCTGAGACTCCATAGGTTCCCCGGCCGAAGGTGTAATGGAATAGAGCATGGGTCCTAAAACTAACCTTGGGGGGATGCACAGATAGGGGGAAGATAGAAAAGGGGTTGATGGGGGACACTGAATTCCTTCCTGTTTTGTTGAGGGACACAAGAATACCCCAAACTTTGATGCCAAAGATTAAAATCGTAGTATAGGGAAAGGCCACTGTGTTGAAGGGAGATGACGGCCAGGGGAGCAAAGAGTGTTTTTTGGCTTTTTGGGGGTAAGTCGTTGTTTTACTTACTCAAGGGGGTTTCCCTGGAATGGCACTCAGAACCAGATTGTAACATTAAAGAGCGAGAGAAGGACAATTTAGGACAGTTTTAAAAAAACTGTTTTTTCCCCTATTTTAGGCGGGGGGAAGGATAGGGCTAGCTATACACAAAGGATGGGTCAAGGGAAACTTTTTAGGGTGGGTGTACGAGGTATGTCGAAGATGAGTAAAACAACATTTTTAGTGACAGGTTGAAGTGGGGGGTTTTTGTTTCTGGGGAAAAATTGTTAAATTGGAAGAGGTGGGACAATTGGTCAAGTTCACAGTGGTAGACTGATTTGAGAGTAAAATGAAAGTTATCTTCCGTAGGGAAGTTGGTGTTTTAGGGAAGTTGAGCAGTTAAAGAGGAAAAAAAAGGTTTTAGAGACTTTTGGGAAAACTTTTTCCTTAGTGTCAATCTTCTGCTTTAAAAAAGGGCAAAGTCTTCAGCAATAAATATAGGGAGGAAGCGGGGGGCAAGAAAGAATTGAAACTAAGACTAAAAACGTTAAATTTGTGAACAGGAATAAAGGATGAGAAAGGTTTGTATTGCTGCAGTGGGAATTGCCAGCATTTTTACAACTTCTGTTTCCGGGAGGTACAATTCCCTTTACACCA